>PVJC01023105.1:0-26679 GCA_004026665.1 Murina feae
GGTGCTCCCCAGTTTTGGGGATGCAGACAGGAGCTCTCTAAACATTAAAGAAGCTCATCCAGGAAGAAGTTAGGGGAAGGAGGGGTGGGAGAAGGAGGAATCTTTTGAGAGCTAGCTGAAAACAATGTGTTTTGCAGGAAACAGGATGTTTCTTTCTTGCCAACTAGAACTTTTTAAACAAAAGTACAAGAAACTCCCCCCCTCGCCATTCAACTACCACTCACATGACCTCCTTGCCTTTCCTCTCTCCATAACTCCATGCCTCAGTCTCCCAGTACTGCCCCCACTGACCCAGTTCTCTCAAAAAGGATGGAAGGAGGGTGTGATAGAACTATCAAATGTACAGAACACAGCAATATGGTTGAAAAATGGAATTCATGGCTCCTCGTGTTACCCTACAACTGGTTATAAATAGGTCCTTTTTCATCAAGATAGAAAATAAAAACCTACCACTATCGAACCCAGCAATTTATGGCAGTGTTTTGGTTTAGGGTCAGATAGATCTAAGTTTGTGTTCCACATCTGGCTGTGTGACTTGGCCAAGTGACTTACCTCTCTGAGTTTCCACTTGCTCGTTTATTAAATGTAGGCTATAACAACACTAACTCTGTAGGGTCATTTAAGGCAGCGGTTCTCAACTGTGGGTCATGACCCCTTTGGCGGTCGAACAACTCTTTCACAGGGATCGCCTAAGACCATCCTGTTATGAAGTAGCAACAAAAATAATTTTATGGTTGGGTCACAACATGAGGAACCGTATTTAAAGGGCCTGAAGGTTGAGAACCACTGATTTAAGGGGACTAAATTAGATAATACATGTAAAGAGCAATTTTTGTCAGTTATTTGATTTATGATTTCCATAATCTGAATTCTGCCTCCTCCTTCTCCAGTGCTCAGCCTTCTGCCTTTCAGGATTTTCATTGATCATTATCTCCTCATTATTCGTTGGGGTTGACTCCCTGCTCCTACTATGGGAGCTTTAAAATGGGATCAGTTGAATTGGCAACCAACTGCAAACTCAGATTCTTAAGTCTTTGGTTACCCCAGACTTGCCAGCAGTGGGGCCTGTGTTGTCTGTAATTGAGTTCTAGAACTTTCCAATGGCTCCTTGTTTTAGGTTGCAGAGGCTAGAGAGGCTCCTTCCCCTCCCTCTCCACTTTGCACCCTTCCCCCCATTCCTGAGAGTCTCACCTGCACACAGCACCAAAGGTCACGGGCTCTTTCCAAGGAAATGCTATTTGATTACTGGTGTTTTGCATGTTGTAACACCCAAGGCCAGATGTGACCAGGACATGTGATCAGTCACAGCTTGATATAACAGTCATACACACACACACACACACACACACACACACACACACACACACACACACTAGAGGCCCAGTGCACAAAATTCGTGCATGGGGAGGGGGTAGAGAGGGGAGGGGAGGTTTCTCAGCCCAACCTGCACCCTCTCCAATCCAGGAGCCCTCAGGGGATATCCTAGTGATGGCTTAGGCCTGCTTACTTGTGGTTCTCTGCTCTCTGCGGGGCCTGCCTGCTCCATACCATGGCGACAGACAAGCAGGCCCTGCCGGGCGCCACCTTCAGACAGCGCTTGCCTGTTCACAGATCACTGCACTTGCCTGCTTGCTGATACCTGTGCTTACCTGCTCGCAGATTGCCATGGCGACCCGCCACGCCCAGCCACCCACCAGCAGGCCCAGCTGGGTGCTGACTGTGGGCCGGCTTGCTTACTCAGGAGTCCCTTGAGCACTGGGCACTTGCCTGCTCCGGGTCACCACAGCAATGCCTGCTGGGTTCACATTGCTGGGTGGTGCTGCCAGTGTCCTGCTCTGGCTTTGTCGCAGAGTGATGGTTAATTTGCATATTACTCTTTTATTAGATAGATGTATATATTATTGATTTCAGAGAGGAAGGGAGAAGGAGGGAGAGATACAAACATCAATGGTGGGAGAGAATCATTGATCAGCTGCCTCCTGTACACCCCACACTGGGAGTTGAGCCTGCAACTCAGACATGTGCCCTGATCAGGAATTGAACCATAACCTAGTTCATAGGTCGATGCTCAACCACTAAGCCATACCAGTCGGGTCAAAGTCATACTTTTTCAAACTAATACCTTCCATCTTGTCCACACCTTTCTCCCCTCTCAAACTACCCTGCCTCCAAACACAACAAAAATCTGTGCTACACCAGAGTTTAAACCTCAAAGCAATTTTTCCATATATCCTCAGGCTGGATTCCTACTATTTTGTTGGGTAACCATTTCTCAGATGCCTCCTGCCTCCTGTGTCACAGAGCACTCTGCCTGTTGGACACAGGAGCAGTGGGACAAAGCTGCTCAGCAGCAACATGGCTGGTGAAGGGCAGAGGAGGATTTCATCATTAAAGCCCCTCTAGAACTAATGACACCACAGTTGGTTCGGGACTGGGGAGGCAAGCACATCACTTGAGGGAGGGTATGTGTGTACAATCTTTACGGAGAGTAATTTGGTGGTATCTTATCAAAATGTTAATGTTCATATCCTTGAAAACCCCACTTCTCAGAATTTCCCCCTAGTTATAGGTACAAAAGGCCATAGAAATATATGCTGAAAATAACACTAGAGTCCACCAATAGGAGAATACTTACATAAAACTGTGGACTACATACCATCTATATATATAAAAGCCTAAGCGACCAAACGACCAGAACAGGTTGCTATGACATGCATTGACCACCAGGGGGCAGATGCTCAATGCAGAATCTGCCGCCTAGTGGTCAGTATGCTCACACAACAGGAGCACTGCTCAGCTGAGACCTGTCCCAGGTGGCCCACCAGCCCTCCTGCAACTACTCACTCCCTCAGTAGTCCTGCAGGTCCAATCTCCAGAGAACCAACCAGGCACTGATGGACCAGCACCACCAGCACAATCCCAACTGTGCCTTCAGCCTCCTGGAAGTCAGCCGCAGGCACCACAGCTGTTTCCCCTCCCTAGAAGCTCCGCAAGGATGGAAACACTATGAAAACAGCCACCAGGTGGGTCTGACAACCAGTGAGAATGTCAGCAGGATGGATCCAGAACCCTGGCTGGCAAGGGCATCCCACAGCTGGCCGATCACATCTCTGCCTCTCCCCAGCCCCCTTGAGAGACCACCTGTGCACAAATTCGTGCATCAGACCTCTAGTGAAGTAATATTAGAAAGATAGAGTTACATCTATGTGCTAAAAATGTCCATATTCAGTTAAAAAAAAGTTAAAAACAAGACTTATCATGGGATAGTATTTTTCTTTAAACATATATATTTTGTGTGTATCTGGAAGAATATACAGCAAAAAAAAAATGAATATTGCTGCTGGGAGCAGGGTTGGGAGGAAAGTTCACATTCTTTGTACAAATTTTGTCACAGGCATATATTTACCTAAATTTATATCTACATGACTAAAATATCCTAACACAACAGATCTCTCCATTTCTCTTCCTGCCATCCCTCCAGTAGAATCCTCTAACAAAACTTAATAGTCCCAAATAAACGTGTATTCAGAGCTTTGTAGTTTATAAGGCATTTTCACAAGTAAAACCTCCTTTAAATCCTACACCATCCCTGAAAGACTGTCCTAGTTTACAGAAGAGAAACTCAAAGAGGAAACGTGTTCTCCCCCACGTCAATGGCTGCTGGTTGATAAAGGCAGGACTAGGAGCCCAGGTTGTCCGCCTCCAGCACCACCAGGCACCTTTCTAGCCCTCCCAGCGGATACATGCAATATTTCATCCATGGCCCAAATCAAGTGACACCTGCCTCACAAGTCCTTTGTCACAGGTGAAACCCAGAATACCTGGGCATGGCTAAGAACGTTGAGGGTGGAGGAGAGAAAGGGGGAGGTGAAAGGCATGGTGAATCACAGAGATCAAAAAGGTTAGGAGATGGCCCAAGAGGCTGGGCACCCTATTTACTAATTCAATGTCTAGTCCATCAGCACACCAGGTAAGCAAGACCCACACAGGCACCTCCTTCCCAGGACTGCTCTGTTGTTTAGGGACAAATCATTAGTCACCATCTTGCTCTAAACTGTATGTGAGCTGAGCCTCAACTCCAATGCGGCCATGAGACTGCTCCCCTCCTAGGTATGTCAAGAGGCCCCTAGGGATCTGTCCTCAGAGCCACAGGCAGGAGAAGATCTCAGAGGCCTTTCGGGAAGGCACATCTGCTGGGTCAACATGTATCAGCGGTTCCCATGTCCTTTGGAATCAAGTCCAGCCTCCATACCCAGATTCACAAGGCCCCATGGGATCTGCCACCTATTTTTTCAGCCTCATCTTCAGTTATTTATCACCTGTCGTTCTACATATCGACTCCATTCAGGACCCCAAACAGGCCAGCCAATCACCCCCCTCTTTCTCTTTCTGCTTATGCCAGGGGTGGGGAACCTTTTTTCTGCCAAGGGTCATTCGGATATTTATAACATCATTCGAGGGCCCTAAAATGTTCAACTTAAAAATTAGCCTGCTATATATGGTCAAACATTAATTAACTCACCCCTAATGCCTTGGTAGGGCCAGACCAAATGATTTTATGGGTCTTATAAGGCCCACAGGCCGGATGTCCCCCACCCCTTCGCTAATCCACTGCATATGCTAAACCATTCATCCAGAGCACACTTGCTCCACTAGCTCTTCCTTTCTTCTCTGGCTAACTGCTACACATCCATCAGACTCAACCCAAACATGGATTTGCTTCTTGGGGGTGATAGGGAGGGCGGAAAAGAGGGAGGTGGGACGGGGCTTTCCTGATCAATTAGCTTACCCTGCCACCATTTCCCCTACTCCTGAGTTGTTGCCTCCCCTCTCCCTTGGTATTCCTCTCTTTGGCACTTACTGCACTGCATGATAATGGCTTAGTTGCTTCTCTCTCTCTGGCTGGACTAGCACAGTGGACTCCCTAAATATGTAATCAATGAAAGGAGAATGATGCAGTATGTCTGTCACCCCACGGTAGATGACAGGTACCAGACTTCAGCAATAGAACATAGCCTCACAGCCCTGGCAGGTGTCACATAAAGGCTGCTGCCTTCATCTACATGGCCGGTTCCTCTCTGTCCCTGGCTGGGAACACTTAAGCCTTAAATGACAAGATATGTGACAAAGGGCAGTGACTCTTGGGAGGAACTTTGGGCAGGTTGTGAGACATTTCTGGCAGGTCCTAACCACAACATCTTAGTGGGAAAAGCAGAATATCCTCAGGTTTACAACGTGGTAATAGAACCGGAGGGCTGTGACCAGGCTCAGGAGGCCAGGAGGCCATTCCCTTCCTTCAGGCAAGGTTGGCTCGATCACAGACAAGTGGGTGTCTCCTTGCATGATTAGTAGGATTATATTGTTATTAATATTATTAGCAGTGTAATAATGGTTCCACTAATAAAATAAGCGCTCACATCCTTCTTGGGTCACCCTTCCCAGGAGTCAGTAGGACACAGAAATCGGTCTCGGTCTCAGCAGTGTAAGGTCTGACTGTGACCCCCATGTCAGCATGATTGCCTCATGCTAAGAGAAGGAAAGCAAGTGGGTTCTCCCTAAGAAGAGGGCAGAGAAAATGTTCTAGAGGCAGGTTTGGGATGCAGAGTCACTGGGATAATAATCAGGCATATCTCCTGCCATTTACTCAACCCTTCCCCCGTGCACAGTGCTTTACAGCACACGAAGTCCTCACCCACCCAGGATCTCATTGGGTCCTCACCACACCACCAGGTGACATGGGCAGCCAGGTTGTGGGAAGCTGAGGCTGGGACAGAAACAGACGCTGGGTCAGTTTCCTAGAGTTCTGAGTCCTACATGAGTGCCTGGACTAGGATCAAGGAACCGAGATATTTGGTTACCAGTCAGATGCCCTCCACATTTTGACATCCTGCTTCTCAGTCTGGAAAGAAGAGGGGGGCGGGGAAGGAACAACCAAGTCACATGCCCCACAGTTCATTCTTCCAATAAGTACATGAGCACCTACTGTGTCCCAGGCACTGCTCCAGGTTCTAGGAGTAGAGCAGGGACTACAGCAGATTTAAACCAACAAAAGCCTGTCCTCATGGGTGCTACATTCTGGTGCTGTATTTATTTGTTTGTCTGTTTTTTTAAATATATATTTTACTGATTTCAGAGAGGAAGGGAGAGGGAGAGAGAGAGAAAAACATCAATGATGAGAGAGAATCATTGATTGGCTGTCTCCTCCACGCCCCCCCCCCACCCACTGGGGATAGAGCCGGGAACCCATGCATGTGCCCCTGATAGGAATCGAACCCAGGACCCTTCAGTCCCCAAGCTGACACTCTATCCACTGAGCCAAACCAACTATATTTATAAAGGGACTGTCAGATGATAAATATTTATAAAGGGGTTATATTTCTATTTATAAAGGGGCTGTTAGATGATACATGGGCCTGGATTTCACCACATTGACTCACATATTGACAAATGTGCACCCTTTCCAGTTCTTTCCATCCTTCACAGACATTACAGAAGACCTCAGTGCACTGCTGCCCCCTTTCCACAGGGTGGGCGTGGCTGCAGGATCCAGTGTGACGTTAATCTCATTGTTGGGTTTTCATCCTGTTTACTAACAGTTTACATCTATGCATACAAGCGCTGCTGATATTCCATTAAAGGTAGCGATATAATCACTTTTTAAAGTTTTTTCATCAGTGAGTCATTTTAAACAAGGACCTAAGAGGTTAACAGGACAGGTGGTCAATAGATGTGGCCAAGCACCTGGTGTCTGAGAGACTTCACCTGGGCTGAGCCAAGAGCGTGACCAAGGGCAGCGTTAGATCTCAACACCCGAAAAGCTCGTATCACCTTGTTCGTGGGCTTTTTAAGCATCAGAATGGGGAGAGCCCAAAGGTTCACTGCTTAATGCTTTCATTCATCCCACACCTGTCACCTTCGTTCCCCCACCCACCCACCAGCACCCCTGGGCCCACCCCACACTGTCTCAGGGAGAGAGGCCTGTCTCAGGAGCTCAGACAGTAAACCTCCTGCCCTTCCACCACTGGTTATCTCCCTTATCTTAGTCTCCACACTTTCACCGAGGGCAAAGGTCACTGGCGGGAAGCTCCCTCCACGTTAATTACCCTTCGCGACAAGCCCTCCTGCACGGAGTGAGGAAGATCTGCGTCCAGCCCGCACTGCTGCCGTCTGTCCCCCGCTTCATGGGCCCCTCGCAGGCTCAGCATCCCCCTGAGGGGCAGTGCCAAAGTGCAAGGCACCTGGGCTCCACGCAAACGCGGCAGCCAGAGTCCCTGAGGGATGGGGCCCGGAACACTGAATATTGTGCTCCTTCCAAGGGTCTGAGGGTCAGCTGGCTCTGGGACCGACCCTCTTGGTTGGAAACGCCTGCTCGGTCCCCTTCCCCCGTGGCTGAGTAACTGCCCACAGTTACCTTATCGGGGCAGTGAGCGCACTGCTCCAGTACCTGGGCTTTGGCATTCTGCAGCCCTGGCTTCAAATCCTGGGCTGCCCGGGAGGAGGAAGCGGCTGAGGGCCAGGCACCTGGCTTACCCACTCTGAGCCTCAGCCATCTTAGCTCTCAGGTGGGAGTAACGATGATTCCTATGAGTCCTCGGGTCGTTTGAAGGACTCCGTCCCATTATGTATGTGAAGTGCCTTGTGCTGGGACTAGGAGCTAGAGAAATGCTGGCTAGTGCTACCATGGGGTTGGTTTTGATCTTGCTAACTGAAATGGTCTCAAAGTGTTTTTGCAGGAAGAGGACAGGGCAAAAGAGGGAGCCCCAACACAATCCACACTGTCCGGGTCGTATCTGCCCCTTTCCCTTCGAAACACCGGGTCCCTACCATCAGAGGCCGGGACCCACGGCCTCTCCTCACCACTCGCCCTATCCGACTTCTATCCACACTGGACGTGTGGCTGAAGTTACCCACTCATAGTTTCGAGGCAGGATTTCACCGAGAGAAATAAATGAGGATGGAATCCCCTCCCTCCCCCCGCCCCCGAGCTATCTAGGACCCTCGGGTCCTGGATGAGAGGTTTGGGAAAGCCTTGTCTCTTGGCTGCAGAGGGGGAGGCACTCCCGTCTCCCTACACTGGCATCCTTTTCTTCCCTGGGAACCTGGGACCAAGGAAGGTGAAATGACTTAGCCACGGTCTCGCTGCCAGCATCCTGGGTCTCACTGCCAGCATCCCGGCTGGCACCACCTCACCCCACTCCACAAGGAGAGCACAGCCAATAGTTCCGTGACGATATTTATCTCTTGGCCTCCGTCGCTTGCCTGGGACAGTGTCCAGAGCTGGGGAATTATTCACCACTTGAATAAATGAACCAACTCTCCTACCGGGAGGAGGGCGTAGGGTTTAGCAGGGGCAGCGCCTCTCAGACTGTAATGCCTCAGGGCTCACCTGGGGATCGTGTATGCAATGGAGGTGCGGACTCAGGGAGTTTAGGATGGACTGGGTTCTGCTTTGCTGGCTGGCTTCTGGGGGATTCTGAGACAGCTGGCCCCAGACCATAACCTGGAGCCAGATCTCCTGGATTCGAAGCCCAGCTCTGCTACTCACCAACAGTGTAGCCTTGAGCTAGTTCCTGGTCCCAGGTGTGCTTGCCTATAAAGGGGGAAGGGGATGAGAACAGTCCATGTTTGAAGGAGTTATCAGGAGGTTTCATTCATTCATAGGTGCTACGCACTCTGCCACGTGCTTGCTACATACTAGGCGCTCCAAAGCTTTGGCTGTTATCAGGAGGTAGAGGGAGAGCCTACCTTGTAGTAGGGAAGGCAGTCCCCCGGCTTTCAGTCCTCGGCCCCCACCCCAAGAGTCAACACGTTTCTCTCCGGCATCCAGCCAGCTTGGCCCTGAGACACAAAAGAATGAGTTCGCCTGGCCAAATGGTGGTGGGAGCAGCCCAGGACACTCCCCACCCCCACGGAGGTGCAGCTGGGAGGGCTGGGCAGGTGGAGGCAGTGGCCACGGGCAGCCTCTGGAGCTCAGGCTCCAGCTGGCGGTCCTTTGGGTGTTTCTCTAAAAGCCTCTCCGGGCTCTCAGGAGGCGGAGCGTTTTTATCTCCGAGATCCCGAAGAGCCAGGAGGCAATAAAGATGATGAGGTAACTGTGCGGAACCCTGTGATACCATCTGGGGAAGGGCAGGCATGCTTCCCGGGGGGAGTTCTCAGAAGACAGAAATGAAAACCTACCAGGTCAGCAGGGGAAGGAAAAGTGGGAAAAGGGGAACCAGGTGGCCACAGGTCGGCTCCTTTTCCTCTGGCTAGGGGACCCTTTTTCTCTACTCTCAGCAAGCACCCCGCCCCCACCTTCCTGCTCTAAAGCCACATAAGCATCCACTTCATTCAGACTAAGGCATGAATGGCTGCCAGCAGCCTGAGCGGAAGTCTGGACCTTCGCGTTTCGCCGGAATCCAAGTCTTTGGAAGGAAAGTGGTGTCGTTTAAGGTCAAGAACCCCAAGTTCCAATCCCAGCATTTACCAGCTGTGTGTATCCATGGGCAAAGGAGGGCTAACAGCTCCTGTGCAGGGGGTTGTGAGTAAGAGATCCTGTACAGGAAGCGCCTAGGACAGTGGTTCTCAACCTCCTGGCCCTTTAAAAACAGTTCCTCATGTTGTGACTCCCAACCATAAAATTATTTTCGTTGCTATTTCGTTAACTATAATGTTACTACCGTTATGAATCATCATGTAAATATCTGATATGCGGGATGGTCTTCGACAACCCCTGTGAAAGGGTCGTTCAACCACTAAAGGGGTCGAGATCCACAGGTGGAGAACCGCCGGCCCAGGACAATGCCCGAGGCTGACATCGGCCATTCCTCCATTAATGACCATGGGTATCATTCCTGACCTCCCCAGGAAGGGCTGGCCCTTCCCTCCTAGATCCCAGCCTGTCTGTGGGTTCCCCTCTCCCAGCTTAGCAGGCGGACTCCTGGAAACCGTGTCCTTCGTGTCTTTCTCTTTACCCCCTCTTCCCACCATAGGCAGCGGAGGGCAGGGACACTGATGTATCTTTGACCTCCATGCCCTGCACTGGCTGCTAGAACAAAGGGGCCTATCCACACTTCAGAGCCTCACCACAGAGCTAAAGGAAGCCTCCCTGGATACCTGCCCCTTCGTCCTTGGGGCTTAGGCTTAGCTGGAGGAAAAGGCCTGTGGGGAAGGGACCGTGGCCCCTGTCAGACCCTCAGTCCCGGGTTGTTGCAGCCCTGCCAAGACTGCATGTCACTTCTCCCTCGTGAACAACCTCCATTTGATCCCAGCTGCCCCGGCGGGTGAGGTCCTGGCATGTGCAGGCAGGGAAGCTCTAAGCTCTGGGTTGGGCATGTTCCCCATTGTTTCCCTCTCCCTCTCTTATCTCCAGCTAGTTAGTGATTAACTGCTCTTTGCCGGTTTCCCAGCCTCCACAGTTCCCCAGAAGCACAGGTGGCCACTGGGTAGGAGCAGAGAGCCTGACTCAGAGCCCATTTCTCTCTGCAAGACCAGGAGCACCCAGAGGCACAGTCCTGGGGTCAGGGGCCCAGCAGGGCGGAGCCCAGAGGTTTGGCACTGCAGTAATCGGCAGGGGTGCCGCTGGGAAGGGCACAAGGGCGGGCTTTTTTGCGGGTGCTGTTTCTTTGAAAGCGTGTGTGGGGGGGGGGGCGAGGTTTGGGGGGGTGACAACCAGGACCTGGGAGAGAGAAGGTTGACTTTCTCTCACCACCTGCCCCCACCCCACTCCCAGGGATTCTGCACAGATCCTGACCTGTGTCGCTGGCATCAGATAAGAGCTGCAATCTGATAGCAGCGACACAGGTCAGGGTTAGTACATGAGCTGGAGCAGCCCCCTCCCCGCCCCTGTCCCCCCCACCACTTACTGCAGGCCCCATGTCAGATGGGCCAGCCAGGGACACCAAGTAGGAGAAGGACCTACCCAGGGCAGGAAGACCATTTCCTTTCTGAGTGTGGGCCCCGCCTTCCCTTTCTTTAATGCCAGGATTTTTGAGTTGAGGTTTGGACTCCCTTAGATGGACTTTCGGGAAGACCTCTGAAGCCCTAAAAATATACACAATTAGCAAAACGCTGGGGTGTGCGCTCCTGAGTACTTGCTTCTAGAAATGGGCATCCACGCTCAGCCAAAATGATCTGAATCGGACCTTGTCACCTCTCAGCCCAAATCCCATTTGCCACTTCCTGCTTATTCCATTGCTAGGGGTTGGGGGCAGACCTTTATCATGACATAGAGGCCCCTGCCTGGATCCCAGCGCTCGGGCCCCACTAGCTCCCTCTCTGCCTCTAGAGTTCCTCTTGCTCTTTTCACAGATGCCCCTTCTCACAACTCAGGTTCAACTCCAATGTCTCACCCTCAGAGAGGCCTGCTCCTCCTGCCCTGCCTGAATCAGCATCACTCCCTCCTGCCCCCAGACCACACCCCCCAGCATCCTGTTAATGTCTTCATATCGCCTACGAGGTCTTGCTTTGCTTGCTTATTTAGTGTGTAGCATGCCAGCTCCTTGAGGGCAGGACTTCCTGGCACTCACTGCTACAGCTCCAGTGGCAGGGGCACGGGAGACCTCACACACCTTGCAGGATAGATGGATGCATGAAAGAAGGACAGATGGATGGATGGGTGGATGGATGGATGGATGGATGGATGGATGGATGGATGTGAAACTTTCTCGGATCCTCAGAGGGGTTGGTTGTAACCCCCCAAATTAAGAACTATTGTTTTAAGTCAAGCTAGAGCCTCTGTTTTTGTACAGCTGGCAAGCTAAGAATGTCCTTTACGTTTTTAAATGATTGAAAAGATTAAAAGAAAGATAACATGTAGTAACATGCAAAAAATATGTGAAATTCAAAGTTCAGCGCCCGTAACAAGTTCCATCGGAATCATCTGCTCATTTTTCTCTATGGCGGCTCTCCCACTACAGCAGCAGAGCTGAGCAGCTATGACAGAGACTGTCTGGCCTGCAAAGCCTGAGCCTTTACAAAAATGCTTGCCAACCACTGCTCTAACTCATGCCAAGAAGGGGCTAGAGGTGAAATTCAATCAGATACAGGAATGGAGGGAGGAAGGGAAATAAAAGAGAAGGTAGAAAGGATAAGAGAAACAATAAGGAGAAAAGAAAAATAACATTGTAGCCCCGGCCAGTGTGGCTTAGTTTGTTGAGCATGGTCCCATGCATCAAAGGGTTGCTGGTTCGATTCCCAGTCAGAGCACACGTCCAAATTCAGTCCCCAGCCAGGGTGCATGAGGAAGGCAACTGATGGATGTTTCTCTCTCACATAGATGTTTCTCTTTCTAAAAATCAATAAAAACATATATTTTTTTAAAAAGAAAAATAACATTTTATTGAGCACCTATTATGTACTATGCTCCGTGTTTGGTGCTTTGCCTGCTTTAGTTCTCAACTCTGGATAAAACGCCAAGGAGAGGCAAACTCATTGGTCAGGAAGCCTCCATTCCCAGACTCTGTGCTACCTTTGAGTACCTGTTGCGTGTTGACCATCCAGCCCCCTCTCCTATCATTAAGACACTCAGCTCTGACCCCTTTCCCAGAGCATTTTCTGTTCCAGACATTTCTCTCTGCAGAGATCAAAGCTCGCTTGTCCCTTTTAGTCCCTTAAAGTCCTGCTCTCTACTAAGTGACAGGGGCGTGAAGACAGGTTCTCTCTGTATACTCTCACCACCACCCATGCTACCCAGCATGATATATGACACATGGTAGGAACTCAGTAAATATTTGCTGAAGAACTAAAGTAGGCAATCAACCACGCAGAACCTCAGTTTGGTGAACCGAGTCTCACTGGGGGCACTTCTGTAAGAAAGATGGGTGGCATCAGGTAGATCCTTGTCAGCGGTGTGGCAATCTTCCCAAAAGAGACCTGAGGGCTCTCAGCCCACTCCCCCACCTTCCTGCCCTGCTGCCCCTCTGTGGCTCTGCCCTGCTGCTCCTGTCCCTCTGCTTGTCCTATCACTGCTCTAGGCTCTTGACTGGTCCAGCGGTAAAACATGTAAGTTGGCAAAGGTGGACAATTCAGCAGAAAGGAGGGATTATAATTAGAAACTGCACCCATCATGGTTGCTCTAAAACAGGAGTGGGAAAAACCAAGCCAGCAGGCTCCATCAGAAACCAGTCCCAGTGACCTCCCTGCGTGATAAGAGGTGACAGCACATCCACCTGGTATTTCCTGTGAGTGGTGATGACTCTTCCTTTGGTGGCTGGTTTGAGAAAGAGGACAGGCCTCCTTATACAAGAGGAGAGAGAAACTCACAAACACTGGTCCTGGGAATTCAGAGAGAGAGAGAGAGAGAGAGAGATGGGGAGGGTGCGGAGATGGGGACAGGTTTATTTCAGAAGAAATATGACTGATGCATTAGTGGAGCAACTGGAAGAGGCCTAACCCTAACTTGGCCTGGTTCCTTTGTTTGCTTTTGATGACACCATCGGCTAAAGACTCTCCATCCCTGTGTGCCTTCCCCGCATTTGTTAGAGCAGCTTCTAGTGACAGCTACCAATAACTCCCAGAGGACCCCAAGATTGGAGGGGGGACAAAGACTCTGGGTCACAAAGTCCCTCTTTGCAGGCAACAGGAAGGTCCCCTTCATAGGAAGAAAACCAGACGGCAGTCCCAGAGAAGAAACAGGAAGATCAGTCCTCAGAGGCCCCGGGAGAAGCAAGCTGGCCCGGTGGACTGCCCTGACTTTCAGAAGTGACCCGTCTTTTCCAGGGTAGAGCAGGCCCTTCCTAAGGATTTCCCCAACTGAGCCTTCATTTCACAAAACGCCCTGATCTCCTCCGGGGTGAGCGGCTGTTTGTGCATCGGTGAAATCCAGAAAGAAAATACAAATGTTTGCACAACACGTTCTCTTTTTCATTCAAATAAAATTTACTTTATTGAGGGGAGTACCAGGTTAAAAGACACATATCTATCCTCACAACTTAAGCTCGCCACAAAATCTTTTAAAAAGTCAGTTTTATAATGAGCATCTTTCAACGCATGAAACGATGCTGAGCCTCACTGTTAATCAGGGAAACCCTAATACGTGAGAGGCCGCCCCCTATCCTCCAAATTGGCAGCACTGACAAGTCCAATGAGAATGAATGTCAGCCAGAAGGCAACAAGGAAAGCACGCCAACCGACTGCTGGTTCAGGACCGTGGACGGTTGTGAACCCTTTGGAGAGTGAGTTGTTAATTCCGGTAAAGAGGAAGACACACATGCTGGTGACCCAGCAAATCCACCTCCAGCTACAAGTCCCGGAAACTTCTGCGCAGGCTCTCGAAGTGACAATACAAGATACCCATCACATCACTGTTGGTAAAATGGACGAGCGGAAACAGCCATGTCCTTCAGTGGCTAAAATGCGGATAGTACCCACATTTATTATTTCATTCGTTTTTCATTCAACACATGTCCGTGTGTTCTTATTCACGTGTGTAAGAACCATCTAGAAAAGTTTGTGAAAACGACAGACTTCCCTGCTGTATCCTGAGTCTGAGCATGAGTCTGGGAAGGGGTCTGAGGAAGGGGGTGCGTGCTGGTGTGACATGTGATGCCAAGGCATGTGGTCTTGGAGTCACGCATGCTGACTCCATGCATCCTGACGTTGTCATTCAAGATGGATTGCAAATCTAGACGGGCCACATGGGAGAGTTCTACAAAGGCGAATCGGGGATGCTATAGGACTCAGTCTGCTCGTGTAGTGAGGAAGCCAGAGCAGAGGATGGTTCAGTGTTTCCTCCCTTTTCTCACTTGCGTTCTCTCCCTGGAGGAGTGTGCCGCCCAGGAAGCAGGCAGTTTTCTAAAGGAGCCCACAGCGCCACCTCTACAGTCAATAGTACTCCTTTAACCAGGAATCCCTATGAATGAGCAGGCACGTCAGCTCCTTCCGTTCCCAGTGGTCCCTGCACAATCCTTAGGCATCCTCATCAGAGAAGCATTACGTTAGGTTTGGAGGCCGTTTCCCAATGAACAGGGATAATGGGATTCTAATGACCTGAAAATTTCAACAAGGGCATGGTAGATGTGATTAACTATAAAACTCAGGGTATCTGATTAATTAGTTGACTGTTACTAAACTAGGTAGGGTTCAGGCAAACGTTGGCCAGATTCCCTAGGCGTACTTACCGTCTCTGTGGACAAGGGGAAACAGTATTGACCAAACGTTCAAATAAAAACTTGATTCCATGCCATGTCTTTCCTCATGAATCTTGGTCATTGTGGAGGCAGTGCCTGACCTAGAATCTTAGCCTTTGGACCATTTTTAACTTTTTCATTGAGCCATTAAGTGCTGCTGAGGTGCAGGAGGAAGTAGTGTAGCTTTCTCAGCTCCAAGACAAATCAGCTAACAGGACCTGTGGCCAGACCTGTATCCAGGCAGACGATGGGAAGAGGTGCTTGTTCTGGTCTGTTTGCTCTGAGATCCATTCCCTACCCCTTTCCCCTCTCAGCCCCACTACCCTTTCTGCTCTCTTCCTTCAGGTCTGACGGCTGAAGCTGTAGAGGGTTCTCTGGCTCTCCTGCCAGCCAGCTTCAGCCCAGGTTCAGCCAGTGGAAAAGCCAACAGGAGTCCGGAGGCAAGGAGAGACGGGTATTTCTTCCCACTGCAGCCACTCCCTTTCTCCCATGGCTCCAGCTCCCTAGCAAACCCGGCAGCATACCTCCTCCTTTTCTCTCTCCCGTCTTATGCATATTAGTGACTTTCTGCTCTTGCTAACCTGTTCATTACCTCGTCATCCTCTCTGGCTTTGCAGCTCTTCCAACACTAGTATGACCCATCCCCTGCATTCAGCTCTCTCTGTTGAAAACAAGTGAGTTCCTTTCTGCTTTCCTGGTTAAACTGATACCTAACTGGGCTCTGCTTTCCAGCCCAATCAATACTCTAACACTTAAGTCTTCCGTGCTCACCAACCAGTTTGCCCTTTGCAAAACCTGTTCATCTCACTTAAGCCCACAGTGTCCCTGAGACGTAGACAGGACAGGGGTTGCCATTGTCACTTTACAGAAGAGACAATGGATCTAGAGATGCTAACGTGATGTGACAAGGTTGCACAGCTAGTGAACTACAGACCGAAAGCTAGAAGCCAGGTGTCTTATGGGCTGGTGGTAATTTCCCTATGGCATCCAGGCCCTTCTCTCTCTTCCCAACCTCACCACCAGAAGACATTCTTTATGGGTCAAAATAAGGATTCATTTGTGTCCCATTTGCACGTGGTGAAAAGGCGCTATAACTATGCAAATTGCACACCCAAAGGGGTTAGGGAGTATTCATTTCTATTTAATATTTTGCATTTATATCAACCAGCCTTCGCCAGCATTCTGTAAATCCTAGATGATAAATACTAGCATTATTTCTCAGAATTGCATTTGGACTGAGGGGTGGGGGAGAGGTGAGGGACATTCTTGGTAAAAACTGCGATTCCTGGACCCCACCCTCACCTACTGAAATAGAAATTCTGGGTAATGGACACTGGGAAGGTGTATTTTTAACTAGCAATCCAGATGATTCTCATGAAAAAAAATTTTTTGAGGGTCGCTGTTCCATGAGAAAGAAAAGTAGTCATCGTCCACAGATAAGGAGGAGGTATCAGCAAGGTGATAAGAGGGCTGGTTTCGGGCCAATCAAAAAAGGCCCAGCCCCTCCGGCTTCCATTTCCCTAAGAGGTACCTCTTATGACACCCAACTGTGAGGCAGGCTTAGCTTCAGACACTACATGTACATGGTTCCATTTACTCTACGAGCAGATATTATAGTTCCCGTTTTACACATGAGAAATCTGAGACTCGGATTAAAAGGTGCCAGCGGGTCCCCTAGTTATGACCCAAATTCCAATCAAGTTCTGCTTGGCTACAAACCAGGCTCTTGTCAGTCCACATTATCCTCCCCAGAATGGAGCCCGTTTCATCTCCCAACAATCATGGGGATAACATATGCTGAGCTGGCTCCTTGTGGGGCATTCTGCTCCAGAGGTCTGAGTTTTTTCCTGCTTGCTCCTGAATGAGATGCCAGTGACCTGCAAAGGGGGCAGGTGAATGGGGGCCCCTCTCCCCTACGCCTTTCTAACCCTCTAGGTGCTAGGAAGGTCTCTTGGCAGGTGAGGTTCCCAGTGGTTTCTTGATTGTCCTTCTCCATCTCCCCAGGGGCTCTTGGAAGCTCTTGTGCCTTGCTCTTGGCTCAGAAGCTTTTGGTTTTGCCCCTAACCAGTAGGAACCAATCAGAAAGCCTAAAGCAGCAGCTGTCTGCATTAATCCATCCAGCGAGGCCCCAAGGGAAGGAGCCCAACTGGCACGGTTATCACAAATGTTTAAAAAGTTACTGACATGAATGGGCAAGTGTGCAAGCACAGGGTGCTTGACATCTGGGTGATCTTGCATCATCTGAGCTGCCTTTGCTTTTTTCCAAGTGCGTCGCTGTACGTGTCTGGTCGCCATTCTGTTGAGACTGCTGTTTGGATCAGCTCAGCTAGTGAAGCCTCCAGCTAGAAACTGAGGGAGCCATGGCTGGCGGGGGGGGTTCTCACCTCTGGATCCAGGGCCAGCACAGCTCCCAAAGGCCCCTCCCCACACTGTGGCCCTTCCTGGGGCCTGAGGGTATTTGGGCCTCTCCTTTCCCTGTAGCCCACAAATTCAAGTAGAGAGAAGGCAGGAGAGGACGGTTGAGCCAGATCTTAAATGTTTTGCTCATCTTGACAACCCTTGAATGCTTTCATTTATCTTTGTGATGATCAATTATGGAAACAGGTGTATTGAGGGAATGACTGGGGGTAAGGGTGGGTGTGCCTCAGTACTGTCAACCTCCCTCCATGGCCCCCTTCCTCCAGGAAGAACGAACCCTGATCCCTTCTCTTCTGCCTGCAGGGCACAGGTGGAGGCCACCAGCTCTGAGGAAAATCATATATTTCAGAAACAAATATGTGGTAGGAAGAAGGCATTAGTGCAGAGGATGTGCTAATGAGAAACAAACAATACAGGTTTTCTATGAACTGAATTTTTTTAAAAATTCTTCTATCGGGGGGAAAAAAAGTGAGAAGCACATTGCAATTAACCAGAGGAGAGAAGATTTTTTTTAATTTAATTTTTAAATTATTTTTTCCATCACCATTTATCCCCACTATGTCCTCTTCCACCTCCAGGCTCGGTGACTGAAGCCATCTCATCACTCCTCTCTGCTTTGGAGAGGAGAGAACCTGTGGCCATGCCCTCCTCCTGGGGCCTGGAACTGTTTTGTGTGCCGACTGAACTCCTGGGCATGAGGCTCTTGGTGACATGCTAATTTCTCCATCAGGATCTGCCCCACCGCTGTCATGATCGTCTGAGCTTCAATGGGCCCAGTGTCCCTACACAATCTGCTTTTGACTGGTTCCTGGCTCCAGCCAATGGCTGAGGCAGGCAGGCCTTCTTGAGGGGGCCCTTTTGGTCCTTTGTCCTGTAGAGAGTGCCTCAACTTTTTTGTACAGTTGCATTCTACAAAAACCATTTCTTCCTCCGACAGGTGTTGGAGGCATTTCCTCTCTGGGGGGTCTCCTTTTCCCCTCACCTGAGGAGGGTTGCTCATCCCTCTGGCTTGTGAGGTCCTCCGTTCTGCCAGCGCTTCTTTGTGCTGCCCTGGTTTGGGCCTCCTCTTGTCCTCCCTCTGATCAGTGGGGACCAACATTTTTCTTTGGCTCTTCCGTGGGGCCTTAAGTTTTGATATCCCGGGTGCCTGCTGCCCCTGACTGCTCGGTCTACTCCATTTGAGGTTATATGGCCCCTGGGCAGCTGGCATGTCCCCACTGGTGTTTTTCCTCTGGGAACCGCACAGTGCCCAGTGAGAAGCCAAAATGTCGGCAGCAAGGAGCACGTCTGTGTGAGGGTCCTGGAGGAGCACATTGGTGACATCGTCTTGGATGAGCATGCCGGTGGCATAGTCTTGCAGGAGGATGTCACTGTAACAGTTTGGAAGAAGCAACCCAGGGGCATGGTCTGGAGGCTGGCTCTCCGACTCTACCTTTCCTCCGAGCTCAAACATACTGGCCATCTTTGTTGTGAGGCATGGCTCTTTTGGATCGTGGGCAACTGAGTTTGCAAGTGGCGAGGACCTTTGACTGGGTCCCGGAGACCCTGATCTCCTCATGTCCGTATTTGTGGTTTGGATATTGCCCAGCACCCTGGGTCCCACGATGACTTCCCAAGCAGGGTCCGTCTCAGCCTCCTCTGCCTTCCTGGACTCTTCAGCCCTTGAGGAGAGGGATGATACGTTCATTTCTAGTATCACTGGCCTCTGGCAGGGATCTTCCAGAGTCTGAGTCCCTTTCTCCTGTTTTGACCCCTTCCTGGCTACTGCTGAACTTGGATTTGGCTTCAGGCTCTTCTTCTTAACATCCATGACAGTGCCATTCTGCTGGGTTCTTCCGCCGAGGCTGGGTGTGAGGGACTGAGAAGGCAGGCTGCTCTCCCCTCTAGTCTGAGGGGCCTCTGAGAGCCCATGGCCAGAACCAGATGGTGCCCCTTGCATGGACTTCTGGCTTTTCTCCAATGACCCCTGGCTGCTTTTACTTGCAGACACAGAGGTGGTGGGGAGGTGACCCGACTCTTTCGTTATCACCTCTTCTGAAAAGGCCTGAGGTGGTTTTCCCAAGGCCTTGGTGAACCTGGCTTCTGAGTGGACCTCAGGTACACAAGCAGCTGAACTGGGCAAGGGGGACTGTGGAAGTTGCAAATGTTGAGGCTCATGTAGCTTGAGGTTTATGGGCTCAAAGGCCTGGAGGGACAGGCCACACTCACGCCTCACCTGGAACTTTAGAAAGTGGTCTTCCAGCTTCCGTCGAGTGCTTGGACTGAGGAAGGAAAGCTCGCGGGAGGTGTTCACGGAATGTTCCCGACTCTCTGAGGTTGCTAGATTTCTGGTCTCTGTGTGAGCATCGCCCTTGGGAGAAGCATGGTTGTCAGCAAGCCTGGGTTGATCCACTCTCAGAGAGTCCAAGTCCTCATCGATCTGCTCTAACTTCCTGACCAAATGGTCTTTTGTGAAATTTTCTGGGTGTTTCTGATCTGCGCTTCTGGGTAAGCAGGTTCCTGAGTCACTCTTGGAGGGCTTCGGGTCTCTTTTTGACTTCTTTTTGGAGCTTATTCCCAGAGCCTTCACTACAAAGGTGGCTGAGTCTCTGGAGAGGCCTTTTGGGTTCGTCTTCCTCCTACATTGCCGTAGACGCCTACTGAAGTCTTTCCCTGGTTGGTCCTTCCCATGGGACTTTCTTGGGGACCTGGACTCTATCTTCTGTGGGTCCTGGCTGCTTTTACCTGCAAACACAGAGAGATGCAAAGGCCCCTGCTTGTCTTGTATCTGACACACCCAAGGGACTTGGCCTTGAGGTTGCTTCAATTCCAGAGACACCTGGACCTTGAAGTGCAGACCGCCATGCTGTTCATCTTCCAGGAGTCTCCTTTGAAGATGTGGCTTCTGGAGTTTAGGGCTGATTGAGTCCCTCTGTAAACCGGAAACTGACCTGGGGCCTTGGGAGACCGCAGTATTCTGGGGAAGGTTGTGAGTGGGTTGGCTAAAGACATCCTGAGCTCCTTTAGTCACAGAGGGTAAGGCCTTCTCCCTTTTCTGTTGCTTCGGCAACAAGGAACATTCCAGATGTTGAATCTCAATTGGGATGCAAGGGATATTTTTGTTCTGGGCTGTAGGGCAGGATGCCCCAGAGGTTCCCATCTGGTGCAGAGAAGAAGGTGGTCGGATTGAGGGGGAGGATATGAGATTCTGGGTCTGCATCGGGGTCTGGATCTGAGCCAGAGGTGAGGGCTGGGACTGGGTCAGGTTTCGAGTCAAAGGTAGGGGTTGGGTGCCAGGAAGGGGCAAAGGTGGGGCCTGGGAAAGCCCTGCCGGTGTTCCAAGCTGCATTGGAACTGGAAAGCTGTTAGAGCTTCCATTGAATAAAACTGAAAGCGGCTGTAGGTAAGAAGAGCTCTTTGAAACCCAGGCAGTAGCCACCAGGGACTCACTGTGCAGAGAGGGGAGACCCCAGAAGAGCTGGCTGCACTTCTGCTGTAGATGCTCTTCCAAAAACTTGATATGTGACAACTGCTGAGGACCAGGCACCTGCTCTTGTTTGTCCCTCAGGTTCCAGAAGGGTTGGGGGGTTACGGTATCCTGCTCAGCACCCAGGGATTTCCACATGTTCCCCAAAGAGTGCCGGTGGTATTGTGGGTTCATTTGTTTTGAAAGTGATCCCTCCTTTTCTTTCTCCTTCCACATCTTCAGTTCTGCCCTCTTGGTGAGCAGGATCTCCAGCAGCCTCTGGACGGCAGGGTTGACAAATGAGAGGCTACCAGGCTCTACCTGCCTGTCTGTGGGGTCTCCCCGGCCTGAGGCCTTGGGTGGGTGATGGGACCGGTGCTCTTGCTGGGACTTGCACTGTGATGAGGTTGAGAGGTACAAGGCTCTGGCAGCCTCCTGCCACCAGGACAGGGCTGGAATGGGACAGCCTGAGCGGCCAACGCCTGAAATGGCTTGGTTGGAAAGTGGCACAATGGAATTACTGGGAGGTGAGCTCTTTACAATAGTACCCAGTGAGGTTCCCTTCAAGTCAGAGTGGTCTTGATGTTCTGCTGACAGGGTAGAGGCCAGAGGTAGAGGACACAGTGTCAGAGGAGCCGGAGAAGCCAACGGGGATATGGCGGGAGCAGCATCTTCCACAGGCTCTCCGCCAGGCAGGTGAGCTCCGCCAGGCAGGTGGGCTCCGCCAGGTAGATGGGTTCTGCCAGCTAGATGGGCTCCGCCAGGTAGATGGGCTCCGCCAGGTAGATGGGCTCCGCCAGGCAGATGGGCTCCGCCAGGCAGATGGGCTCCGCCAGCTAGATGGGCTCCGCCAGGCAGATGGGCTCCAGCGGGTGCTGCGTTGCATACCTCATCAGGAGAGTCTTGACAGGAGAACTGACGAAGGCCGCCCTGTTCAGGGGGCCTCCCCAGGTGGCTGCAGGAGATGGAGACACCAGCTGCAGCCAGGAGCAGGTGGGCAGGCCTGGAGGTGACGGGCACCTGGGGCGCAGGGTCCTCTATGGCCCCCATGCTGACTTCCCCATGCTCCTGCTGTCCCTCACCCCAGGGCCATAGCCAAACCCAAACCCATGTCCCCTCGCCCCCAACCAGGTGAGTCCAAGGCGGCCTATAGCCCCGGGGTCACATCAGAGATTCAGGAGAGAAGGGGGAGATTCGTTACCTTCCAAGGAGAGAAATGAGGCTCCGAGCCTCCTCCAGTTCTTGCAGGCACTCCCTGCAGGCTGCAAAGCAGGAAACTGGGTCACATGATGGAGCAGGGCCTGCTGGCCCTTTAAGAGAGACGCCTGGGAGAGTGGACTCCAGAGCCCCAGTATCAGGGCCAAGGCCACATGAACCCTGGCAGAGATGGCAAGGCTTGTGACAGGAGGTGCTTTGTCATTTACAAAGTGCTTTCACACCCTCTACATCCGTGGCCCTCCCAACTCCCCTGGGGGGTGAGGGGGCTGGGGGCACCTTGGAGGAATCTGAGCGAAGGTAAACACCGCCCACAGTCAGACCTGGAGGTCCCACCTCTCTGTCAGGCACTATTGGTCCCTAACATCCCTGCTGGGAAATATCCGGTTTCTGACCTCCTTCCCCAGCTCTGCCGTTGGCATCCTCCGAGCCCTGGCCCTGGGCCCTCGGGGACAGGATAGATGGAAGCAAATTCTTGGGCGCAGGGCTGAGGGGCAGCTCACCTTTCAAAACTCCACTCTTCTTCCTGCTCCTGCTCCTGCTCCTCCGGTTAGGCTCCACTGGACGCTGGGAGACAAGACACAAATGAGGGGCTGGGACCCCGTGCTCACCCTCCTCTCTCTAGACAAGCAGCAGGTGCTCAGGGTTCGAGAACAACATGACCTTCTACATGGAACTACTGGGGCTCTCTGGGTTTCCCCCTTTTATTTATCTGTTATTTATTTTATTTTATTTATTTATTTATTTATTTATTTATTTATTTATTTATTTTTAAATATATTTTATTGATTTTTTACAGAGAGGAAGGGAGGGGGATGGAGAGCTAGAAACATTGATGAGAGAGAAACATCAATCAGCTGCCTCCTGCACACTCCCCACTGGAGATGTGCTCGCAACCAAGGTAAATGCCCTTGACCGGAATTGAACCCGGGACCGTTGAGTCCGCAGGCCCAACGCTCTATCCACTGAGCCAAACTGCTTAGGGCTCCCCCTTTTATTTTTAAAGTGGATCAGCATCATCACAGGTTTTCTTCTTCGCAAAAAGTAAAGAAAGATTTTCTATTTGAGACCGACCATGGGCTTCTTCCATCACTGTTCCTCTGCTTGAGAAACACACATATTCTCAGACCTGCAGGCCCATCAGAGCTCCCTGAGCCATGACTCTGCTTCCTGCGGCCCTGGCCCCACCCCAGCCTCTGCTCCCCAGCTCTCAGGGTCTCCTCCCTGCCCTCTGATCAGCCCCCAACAGAGGGGAGGCTCACCCGAGATGCCTGCTGTGGGAAAGGAGGCTGGTGAACCAGGGCTCTGGGCCTGCCCCCCACAGCGATCCAACTCCTAGTATCCAACCCTTGGCCACTGGTCACTGCGTTTGGGGCTGTGTCCTAGAGCCCTCCAACACACCTGGCCTCCTGGCCGCAGACCTTTGCACAGAAATCCTCCCTCCTGCTCTGACCCCTGCCCCACGTGGCTTGGTTCTTGAAGGATGAAGTTCAAGTCTCTCCTGGGAACAGGCCTTCTATCACTTCCCATCTGGGGAGTCTCTCTAGGTGATTCAGAAAAGTGAAAATGAGGTTGGAAAAAAGATCACCTCTGTTGTTTCTGGGCCAAGAGTGCCTTACCTTCCTGCTGTTTCTATGTTTCCTTGGTGGTGGAGGTAAGGACTGATCTCTCTCCCAGAAATAGACTGACACAAGGAAGAGCAGCAGTCCAAACAGGAGGCCAAAGATGGTATCCAACACCCAGGGAGGACTGGTGTTCTGCCAGGTAGCAATAACGCTTGTCAGAGAAAAGAAGGGGTTCTCCATCTGAATCACACCGCTGCCATCAGGCAACTGAGTGCTGGGAGTGGCTTGCGGCCTAGGGGCCCAGGTTCGCATCACTGGGCTATGGCCTGGTCACAAAGGGCTCCTGAGTGTGGGGGAGGGGGCAGACAGGAGTGGGCTGGACCCCAGCCTCTCCCCCGACCCGGCCTAGCAGGCTCCAACCCTCCACTCTCCTGGACCTTCTAGACCTTCATTAATTTCTGTGTATTCCACTTGGAAGCCAGGTATTGCCTGGTTTCTGTGTCTCTTGGCGATTTTGGCTGGAATCCACCAAACTCCAATTTCGTAGCTTTTGAAAGTCTGGAGTTTTCTTGGGAATTGGGGCTATTTCACAGGGATTGATACTCTCAGAAACTCCTCTGACCTCAACTCCATTTTTTTTTTTCACCGCACATATTTACTTTTATTTATTTTTTTGTGGGGGAATATTTAAGCTCTACTCTCAGCAGATGTCAGAGACGATGCAGTGTGACCAACTATTAGCTCCCCAGGTCTTCATCTTGTAACTGAAAATGTGTACCTTGTGACCAGCCTCTCTCTGCAGTTTCTACCTGCCCCAGCCCCTGGCAGACACTTTTTATTTTTTCTGTGAGTTCACATCTGTGTGTGTGTGTTTTACTTCCCCATATAAGTGGCAATATCCACTATTTGTCATTGTCTGGCCGGCTGATTTCACTTAGCATAATGCCCTTCAGTTTCATCCACGTTGTTACAATCTCAACCTACTTTCCCATGTAATAAGTTTTACTTTCCTCATGCAGAAGTAGGCCTTTCCTTTATACGTATCTAAATCTTTAAATTTGTCTCTATAATTTGTTATTGTTTTCATCAACCTTTGCCATTTTCACTTGGAAATATCGATTTGGGATTTAAAATTCACAAAAGGAAATAAGTATAATAAAAATATAAAAATTAAAGCTCCAAATGATATGTTTTATGACAGCAGCACTTATACTTCTAAAGTTAGAAAAACTTCACAGAGACATATGATACATGACGTCTACACACACATACACACACATACCCATACACACGCACACACACATTTCGACAGACCAGTTCAGTAGTTTCACGTTCGAGAATTGAGCACTTCCTTGTTTTCTTTAAATCTTCTATGTTTTGTCTTGACTCTATCTTCTCTATGTGCCCCCAATAGACAGTCTCCATTCTCCAGAAGTTAGAAGCAAGTATGTTACACCCAGAAGCCAGGAATGGGTTAGTGGAGGTCAAGTTCTGATCTTAGGAGTGGGCATTGGGACTGGGGGACGAAGGCTTGGGTGGGAGTCTAGCCTTATACAGTCCTTCCTTTATTTCTTTTTAAATATTTATTGTTGAAAGTATTACAGAGGCTCCCCTTACCCCCCCCCCCACTAACCCCCTTCAGCCCACCCCACCCCACACCACCCCGTCCCGCCCCAGGTCTTCAGCACCCTATTGTCTGTGTCCATGCGTTATGCATATACAAATACAAGGTCTTTGGTTGATTACCTCCTACCCACCCACCCTCTCCCGCCTTCCCTCTGAGATTCCTCACTCTGTTCCATGCTTCCATGTTTCTGGATCCACTCCGTTCATCAGTTTATTTTGTTACTTAGATTCCACACTTGAGTGCGACCATGTGACACGTGTCTTTCTCTGGTGTATTTCACTCAGCATGATCCTCTCTAGGACTCTCCATGCTGTCTCAAAGGGTAAGAGATTCTTCTTTTCTTACTGCTGCCTAGTATTACATGGTGTAAATGTACCACAGCTTTTTTATCCACTCATCTACTGATGGGCACTTGGGCTGTTTCCAGATCTCAGCTATTGTAAATCGTGCTGGTAAGCAGTCTTTTCTGATATTCCTAGTTGAGTGCTATAACTGTTTACTTTTTCAGAGTATGCCCTGCCTTACTTCTCTTGCCCCCTGCAGACCTCTGGAACCTCAGGCCTTGCCTGTACCACAGAGAGAGAGCACTTTGAGTTCTATAGGAAATTCCCTTGTGACATCACTGAATATCCCTTTTGGCAGCGGGAACTGGGGATTTACTTAGGGCTGGTACTTTATAATCACATCATGCTTACTTTTTCTTAATACTTGAAATATAGGCTTAAAGAGAATATATGTCCTCTGTTGGTCATTTATAAAGTTTTAAGGAAATGAGAGCATTTGCATGTATTTGGCTAACTGTCATGAATGTTCAATTCAAGAGCACCTCTTCAGCCTCAGTGGTTGTTTTTATCTGTCTACAATCTCTTCACCCTTTATGATATTGTCAATAGCTCATGACAATCCCCAGTGTGGACAACTAGGATACCTGGGGAGCGTGGAGAGTCCAAATCTGGACAACTAAGATCACTGGGGAACATGGTGGGCTCTGATTTCTGCTTCATTTTTAGGGGGCCTTATAACCCTGACCCCTAACCCAGCAAGGCTATCACTTAAAATTGAAGGAGAAATAAAAAGCTTCCCGGCGGGAGGGGGGGGGGAGGCTAGAGGAGTTTGGTACCACCAAACCAGTATTATAAGAAATGTTATAGGGCTTACTTTAAGAAGAAGAAAAAAAAGAAGAGGAAGAAGAAGAAAAGCATAGTTAAAAAATAAAATGCCAAGAAATACGTACCTGACAATAATCACTTTAAATATAAATGGCTTAAACCCTCCCCAATCAAAAGACATAGGGTAGATAAA
>PVJC01023106.1:0-18493 GCA_004026665.1 Murina feae
GGCTCTGCCCTGGGGGCCTCCGCAGGGTGTCCAGGAACACCCGTCCAGGGTCCGTTACCATCATCCGCCCCCCAGGGGCCTCCACAGGGCGTGTGGGAGCGTCTGCTGCACAGTGCAGAGAATCCGAAGCCAGTTCACTGCCCAGCTCCACCCCGGGTGTGTTTGCTCAGCAGCAGGGCCCCACCGAGGGATTCTGCACCAGCGTCCACCCCTGGCTTGCCACCCAACTCTGCACCAGGTGTGTCCCCTCAGCAGTGTGGGCCCACCAGGCGTGTGCGATCGTGGGCCCTCTGGTGGGAAACGTCCAGGCCTGCACTCACCAGCCTTCCCACCCCCCAGTGCACGAACCCTGAAGGGGCTGTGGGCAGCCTGAAAATGGCTCTCAGCCCCTCACCTAGGCTGGTCAGGCATGCCAGCAGGTGAACATCTCCCCTGAGGTGTCCCAGACTGCAAGAGGGCACAGGCCGGGCTGAGGGACCCCCACCCCCCCGAGTGCACAAATTTTTGTGCACCAGGCCCCTAGTATATATATAGTGCTAGCTCGTTTGGCTCAGTGGATAGAGCGTTGGCCTGTGGAGTGAAGGGTCCCAGGTTCAATTCTGGTCAAGGGTACGTACCTCGGTTGCATGCTAGATCCCCAGTCGGGGGTATGCAAGAGGCAGCCAATCAGTGATTCCCTTTCATCATTGATGTTTTTATCTCTCTCTTCCTCTCCTTTCCTCTCTGAAATCAATAAAAGTATTTTTTAAAAAATATATATATTTAATACTTAAAACATGATCAAATGCAGGAAACAATATATATTCAATATATTTATTATTTTCATATGGTTAATTAATTTAGAAAAGTATACTCTTATTTGGTGGAGTTATTCCAAATGATCTGAATTTTTATAAATTATTGTTTAAACAACCATTTAAAAATTTTTTGTTGAGATCATTGACTAATTGGTTGAATCAACTTTAATATTTACACATATTTTAAAAATAAAACATTCAGCTTGATATTATACATATAAAATTATACTTAATATTTTAAATATTCTTGAATATTTCCTGTTGATTTTTAGTTGGTTTGTTATTTTTAAAGTTGTGTATTAGCAATATATGTCTATTTTGTTTAGTATTGTTTTGAAATACATATCCAAATTTTAGAATTATTTGTTCTTCAATAATTTGTTGGTTTGTTCTAAGTAGAGTTTCAAAATTTCTTTAACCACATTTAAAAAATCACATTCATAGGGTAACATTGCTTAATAAAATTATATAGATTTAGATTGTACAGTTCTATGATACATCATCTGTATGTTGCATTGTGTGTCTAAGATTCAAAGTAAATTTTAATTCTTAACATTGAATTTTTAATTCTTTTCAATCTTTTCAATAAGGGCAGTGTTTGTGTTTTATTTTCTAACTGGCGTATAATTAGAATTCTGATTTTCTAATTTAATTTACATTAAGAATTACTACTTGATTTTTTTCTCTTCTAATTAAATTATGCTTGCGTAATGTTTTCAGAGAAGCTAGTGTGAATTATTTGTACATGAAATATATATTTAAAAAGATTTTTCACCTTTTCAACAAAATTTATTTTAATATTTAAACAATATTCAATTTCTCTGTAAAATTATTTTGTATGTGCTCATTTGTCTAATTTTTTGAAAGATTGTTGTTAAAATTAATTTTGCTTTAAAAATTTTTATTTCTCATAATATTCTTTAAAACTTATATATCTAAATACCTGAGTTATTGACTTCTGATTTCATACAGCTGGTCTGTTGAGTCAGCAAAGCCTATCAGCTCAATTTTCAGATTTTCTTTTTACCTTTTAACCTTGCAACATATTTTTGAGGGGTCTAAAGCACATATCATATATTAGCCTTCTTCTTTGTATCCTTGCTTTGTACCAAGCTTTCCATAAAGCATAATTATATTTTTGTTGAATCATTATTTTTTGAGGAGAGGACATATGTATTGTATTAACATATTTGCTCTATTTCTGATTATTGAAAATGACTAAGTATCTATTACTTGAAAAAGTAAATACATTTCCAACCTATAAAAAAGTGGTAAAGAGGTACTTATCTTAAAATACTCAGTTTAAAATAGAATATTGTCATCATTTATTAAGGAAATTCTCTAACATTTCAATGTTTATTTTTAACAGCATCGCTGATAACATTTTCCCTAATATCAGCTATTTATGGCATTATTCACTGCAATATACTGGCCATGCACCTCAAGTACGATACTACTAGTATTAATCTACATCCAGTGGAATTCATCTGCATCGTGATCTGGCGTTGTTTGGAGATTACCTCACGTGTAGTGACTCTGGTACTTTTTATTTTAGCTATGAAAGTGAAGAGCTTACCCTTTATAGCAATCTCATTTTTAATATCATTGTTTACACCATGGGTAGAGTTTTGGATAAAAGGATCTCATCTTCCTGGAAACACTAAACGAAAAATCAGTCAAATAGGTACAGTACTGATGCTTATTGTGATCACTCTAATAAATTCTGTGATCAACATTTTTTGCTGGTCAGGAGTGGAGCTGCAATTGTCAAATGAGGAATTCATTAATAAGACACACAGGGGGAATTATAAAACCATTCACTACAGCGTTCGGCTATTAGAAAATGTAATAATGATATTGATATTTAAGTTTACTAGCGATAAATATTTATTTAGTTGCTGTGACTCATTAATTGTCACGCAGCTCATTATAGTTTACTTATTATCAATTGGTTTCATGCTCCTCTTCTACCAGCCTGTACATACAGGGTGGTCAGGCAATTCATTTCCAGAAGAAACAGAAAGGCCACCTGAACCAATATGATGTTATATCAACTAAAGAGACAAGTCAATTCAAATAATAAAAAAAATTATTAACTGAAAATTAACTATTAGTTCTGAGTTGATTTTTACTAGAAAATGGATTTCCATGGAAAAATGAACATTTTCATTTTGCTTTACTCAAATACTTCTAATGGTAAAATGAACTAAATTTTCTTTCATTTAAAGCAAAAGATTGTAATCAGTTGCTAATAAAATTGATTTTTCTCTAGTAAATCAACAATGCTTTGAACTGTTATTACTGCCAATCAAATGACTTGGAATGTTCTCTCAAATATAATTAGAGGCTTAGCAAAAAAAGATAAACCTGTATATTTTTCCAAACACTGATCAGGACAAATAATCATAATCCATTTTTGCCTACCACATTTTTAGAACCTTTATCTTTAATTAAAAAAATAAGGTTTGCTGTTAAGCACATAAGTCATCTATAAACATTAACCATTCAAAAAAAAAAAGAGAAAAATACAACAGTATTATTACAGGTTTTATTATGCATTTTTTTAAAAAAGCAACTTAAATAACAGTCTTATGAGGATAACATTTATATTTACTTAAGGTAGCAAAAGTTACTCCTAATTAAACTTTGATTTTTTTTTAAAAAACAATACCATATTATTACATATTTTTAAGAACCATAATGCATTTATTGTGCAACTATAGTGTTTAAGACACTGATAAATACTGAAAAATTTTCAGTGACAAATTAGAGCTTTCCAGACAAGGCAATAGAGTAGATTATAACTAGAAAAATAAACTATAATACCATATAGAAAAAGAAATACACGGATTCTGCAATGTGATGTATAAATGGAATTTGTTCTGGGAAGACAGAAAATTGGATAGAAGAAATGAGACTTGAAAGAGAAAATGACCCTTTTTCAGGAGGCTAAGTTGGTTGGAGCACCCTCTGAAACAGAAAAGTGTTCAGGGTTGATTACTGGTCAGAGCACAGAGCTAGGCTGCAGGTTTAGTCTCTGGTCAGGGCACATATGAGAGCAACCAATTAAAGTTTCTCACATTGATGTTTTTCTCTTTCTCTCTCTTTACCTTCCTCACTCCCCAAAATCATTAAAACATAGCCATGAATAAGAATTAAAGAAGAAAGAATATGATATTTTATAAAATTAAAATATAGATTTATGGATTTGTTGATAAATGCATATAAGCAATGTTATGTTCTATTTCATATACTATATGTATACAGCTGGAAAATAGATTTGAAGGAACAAAGTAGTGAGAGTTGATAACAAACAAGTGAGTCTATAGAGGGAAACAATATATTATCAAATTTTCAGCTCTTATAGATACAGAAAAAAATGCCTCAAAATTATAGGTACATAGTAATACATTGTAAAACACAGGCCTCTGGCATTAAAAAGAAATGGTTATGATTTGCATGTCAGCAGGACCTTGCAGGGGACATTCACCCCTAGTGCTAGTGCCCCCGCTGACTTGGAGCATCTGCAGCTGACACTTGTGGGACCAGATTCATTAGGGAAGGGATTACAACTCAGAACAGGTACAATCAAGATATGACCCAGCCTCTGGGCTAAGGAGTCCCTGACCACTGGACTACTGGGGCTTCAACCTCTCAGTCCTCAATCAGGTTGCCAGAGGCAGAAAGAGACAGTGTCTCACATTGACCTGCATTAGAGATGCTCCCAGGAGGCCCAGGATAGACACACCAAGGGACCAGATTCAATAACATCAGAGCAAAATCCAGTTAACCCCAACCTCATTGTCAGCAGGTTGAAGGGGATATCCTTCCCACAAATAGGACATCAATAATCAAGCCCCAATTACAACAGGAGAGCCAAATAAGGAGCATAGGTGGCATTCCTAGAGCATCAAACGAAGGTGAACAAAGACACTGCATCATTGGGCCCCTCCAGACACTTTATACATTAGGCATCCCACAAAGACTGGGAGGTATAGCAGTTTTATCTAATACATAGAAGCAAATACAAAGAGACAGCTAAAATGGGGAGACAAAGAAGCAGCCCTCAAATGAGACAAAAGAAGGAATCTCCAGAAAAAGAACTTAATGAAATGGAGGCAAGCAACCTGTCAGACGTAGAGTTTAAAAGTTATGGTTATAAAGATTCTTAAAGAACTTAGTGAAAATTATAAGAGCATAAAAATGGCAATAGAGGGCATGAAAAAGAACTAGATGGAAATGGAGAATGATATATCTGACATCAAGAACACACTGGAAGGTATTACAAATAGATTGGATGAAGCAGGGGATCGAATCAGTGATTTGGAAGACAAGATAGAAATACATACTCAATTAGAGCAGCAAACGGAAAAAATAATTAAAAAGTAGGAAGATAGCATAAGGGAGCTCTGGGACAACATGAAATGTAACAACATACACATTATAGAAATACCAGAAGGAGAAGAGGTAAAGCAAGGAACACAGAACCTGTTCAAAGAAATCATGACAGAAAACTTCCCCATCCTGGTGAAGGAAAATGTCACTCAATTTCAGGAGGCACACCGAGTCCCAATCAAGATGAACTCAAAGAGACCCACACCTAGACACATCATAATTAACATGAAAAACATTAAAGGCAAAGAAATAATCTTAAAGACAGCAAGAGAGAGAGACAGAAAAATTACCTACAAAGAAATTCCCATAAGAATGTCAACTGACTTCTCAACAGAAACACTTGAGGCAGGAAGGGGGTGGCATGAAGTACTCTAACGAAAAGCAAGGACCTAATTAAAAGAATACTATATTCAGCAAGGCACTCATTTAAAATTGAAGGAGAAAAAAAGTGCTTTCCAGACAAAAGAATCACTAAAGAAGCTTAAAAAGTACATTACCACTAAACCAGCAATGCAAGAAATGTTAAAGGGATTGCTTTAAGAAGAATAAAAAAGGAGAAATGATCATAGTCATAAAGAAAATAGCAATGGCAATACCATATAATAAAAGGGTAATATCCAAATTGACCCTAATGGTGGAATGACTGGTTGCCATGATACGTACTGACCACCACAGGGAAGATGCTTCAATGCAGGAGCTGCCACTTGGTGGTCAGTGTGTTCCCACAGGGGGCACTCCACTCAACCATAAGCCAGGCTGATGGCTGTGAGCACAGTGGCAGTGGCGGGAGCCTCTCACACCTCCTTGGCAGTGCTAAGGATGTCTGACTGCAGAGAGTGGGCCTAAGCCATCATTGGACATCCCCCAAGGGCTCCTGGGCTGCCAAAGGATGTCTGACTACCAGCTTAGGCCCGATTCTCCGGGGAGCAGGTCTAAGCTGGTAGGTGGACATCCCCCCAAGGGGTCCTAAACTGTGAGAGGGCTCAGGCTGGGCTGAAGACCCCTCTGAGCATATGAATTTTCACGCACCAGGCCTCTAGTAAATAAATACATGTCAATAATAACATTAAATGTAAATGGATTAAATGCTCCAGACAAAAGACATAAAGTGAATGATAAGAAAACACAACCCATATATATGCTCTCTACAAGAGACCCACCTCAGAACAAAAGATACCCACAGACCGAGAGTGAAGTGATGAAAAATATATTCCATGCAAATGGAAAGAGAAAAAAAAGCTGGGTAGCAATATTCATATCTGAAGAAAATAGACTTCAAACAAAGGCTATACCAAGAGACAAAGAAGACCACTATATAATACTAAAAGGAATTATTCAACAAGAAAATATAACCCTTAAAACATATATTCACACAATATAAAAAAAACTCTGATGGACTTTAAGGGAGAGATTGACAGCAATACAGTCATAGTAGGAACTTTAACACCCCACTGACATAACTGGATAGATCTTCCAGACAAAAAGTTAACAAGGAAACAGAGGCCTTGAATGACACACTAGATCAGATGGATCTAACTGGTATTTACAGAACATTTCTCCCCAAAGCATTCTTCTCAAGTGCACATGGAACATCCTAAAAAATAGACTACGCATTAGGGTAAAAAACAAGTTTATACAAATTCAAGAAGATTTAATATAATACCAAGCATCTTCTAGGATCACAATGGCATGATGTTAGAAATTACCTTCAATAAAACAAAAACACTCAAATACATGGAGAATAAATAGCATGTTAGTAAATAATGAATGATTTACCAATGAGGTCAAGCAAGAAGTTAAAAACTTCCTGGAAACAAATAAAACTGAACACACAACCACCCTAAATATATAAATATGACAAAAGCAGTCCTGATAGGGAAGTTCATAGCATTACAGGCCTACCGCAAGAAGCAAGAAAAAGGACTAATGAGCTATCTAACCCTTCAGCTAAATGAATTAGAAAGAGAACAGCCAGAAAAGCCAAGAGGAAGTAGAAGGAATGAAATAATAAAGATCAGAGTAGAAATAAATGACATAGAGATTAAAAAGAGAAAAAAAAAAACAGGACAAAGATCAATAAATCCAACAGCTAGTTCTTTGAAAAGATAAACAAGATTGATGAACCTTAACTAGACTCATCAAGAAACAAAGACAGAGGACCCAAATAAATAAAATCAGAAATGAAAGAGGAAATATAACAATGGACACAACAGTAATACCAAGAATTGTGATCACATACCATGAGAAACTATATGCCTACAAACTGGACAACCTGGGCAAAACGGACCAATTCCTAGACACATACAATCTTTCAAAACTCAACCAGGAAGAATCAGAAAAGCTGAGTGGGCCAATAACAACCAATAAAATTGAAGCAATAATTAAAAAACTTCCAGCTAACAGAAGTCCTGGACATTTTGAAATTACAGGAGAATTTTACCAAATATACAAAAAAGAACTAATACCCATCCTCTTCAAACTATTCCAAAAAAATTTAAGAGGAAGTAAAACTTCCAATCTCTTTTTATGAAGCCAACATTATCCTAATTCTAAAATCAGATAAAGACACTACAAAGAATAAAAATTACAAGCCAATCACCTTGATGAACTTAGCTCCTAAAATCCTCAACAAATATTAACAAATTGAATCCAGCAATATATTAAAAAGATCATACACCATGATCAAGTGGGATTTAACTGGGGACACAGGCTGGTACAATATTTGCATATCAATAAAGGCGATATATCACATAAACAAATTAAAAACTAAAAACCACATGATCATAATAACAGATGCAGAATAGCTTTTGACAAAATCCATACCCTTTTTTGATAAAAGCTCTCACCAAAGTGGAAAGAGAGGGATCTATACCTCAACATAATATAGGTCATTTATAACAAACCTACAGCCAACATAATACTCAATGAACCAAAACTAAAGTTGTCTTCCCTAAGAATAGGAACAAGACAAGAATGTCCACTTTCACCACTCTTATTTAACACTAGTAGCCCGGTGCATGAAATTTGTGCACAATAAAAGAGGATTAATTAGAAGAAATATTTTAATAACTAGGGGCCTGGTGTACTAAAATTTGTGCACTCAGGGGGGTCCCTCTGCCCGGTCTGTGCCCTCTCGCAGTTTAGGACCCCTTGGGGGATATCTACCTGCTGGTGTGCCTGGCCAGCCTGGGTGAGGGGCTGATGGCTGTTTGCAGGCTTGCCAAGCCTCCCAGTGGGAACCTTCACCCCAAGGGAGTGTGGCCAGCCTGGGTGAGAGGCTGAGGGCTGTTTTCAGGCTGCCCACAGCCCCTTCAAGGTTCGGGTCCCTACTGGGGTGCCTGGATGGAAGCAGGTATCTGGGATTTATTTAACTTCTATAATTGAAACGTTGTTGCCTTGGTCCCTGCTCGAAGCCTGGGTTGCCCCTGGCAACCAAAGGTCTCAGCCTGGCAGGTATCTGGGGTTTGTTTTTCTTCTATAATTGAAACTTTGTAGCCTTGAGTAGAGCTCAGGGCCCGTAGGGCCCTGGCTTCCTCCATTGCCCGGGGCAACTCCAGATCCGTGGCTGCTGCCATCTTAGTTAATTTGCATATTTTCTCCTGATCGTTTGGTGGGCATGGCTTGTGGGTGTAACAGAGTGAGGGTCAATTTACTCTTTTATTAGATTAGATGCTATTTGCCCTTTCTCTATAATAGAAGTGTCAGTGATGAAAGAAAATTAGTAAAATGTATATGAAAATCTTCCTCCTGTCAGAGTCTGGGGCACATCATGGACCCAGAGTTAAGTCCCCACCCACCCACATTTGACTCAAAATCACGTGAGACCCAGATCCGGCCGGCCCCCTCCCATTGGACTAGATCCAGACCTGACTGGTCCCACCCTTGTCAAGCCCTGCCGGGCAGAGGGCACAGCCTCAGGTCCCCTGGCACAGTGCCAGGGCGGGGGGCATGGCCTGAGGTCCCTGTTGATCATTTGTTAAGGCTAGTTACGGAAACTCAGCTTCTGCTGTGAGTGCAGCCATCTTGTGTTATGGAAAGCCCTGCCTCCCCTGTGGGCGCTTCCATCTTTGTGGCAGAGTGATGGTCAATTTGCATATTCCCTATATTATATAGGATAGTACCAGATGTCCTAGCCACAGCAATCAGACAATAAGAGAAGATAAAAGGCAACCAAAGTGGGAAAGGAGAAAGTAAAACTGTCATTATTTGCATATAGAAAACCCTAAATACTCCACCAGGAAACTACTAGATGTAATAAATGAATTTGACAGAGTAGCAGGATACAAAATCAATGTCCAGAAATTGATGACATTTTTGTTCATCAACAATGAACTCTCCAAAAGATAAAATAAAAAAGCAATCCCATTTACCATTGCAACAAAAAAGTTAAGATACCTAGGAATAAACTTAACCAAGGAGGTTAAAAGACCTGTACATGGAAAACTATAGGACATTGAAAAAGGAAATAGAGAGGGATGCAAACAAATGTAAATGTAAACAATGTTCATAGATTGGTAGAATCAACATCATTAAAATGTCCATGCTACCGAAAGCAATCTACATATTCACTGCAATCCCTATTAATAAAATACCAAAGGCATACTTCACAGAATTAAAGCAAATATTCCAAATATTTATATTGGATCATAAAACCCCTCAATAGCTGCAGCAATCTTGAGACAGAAGAATGAAGGAGGGATCACAATACCAGATATCAAACTATACTACAAAGCGACTATAAGCAAAACGTCCTGGTATTGACACAAAAACAGTCATATAGACCAATGAATCAGAACAGAGACTCTAGAAATTGACCCACACCATTATGGTCAATTAATCTTTAAAAAGAAGGCAAGAGCATACAATGGAGTAAAGAAAGTCTCTTCAACACATGGTGTTGAGAAAACTGGAGAATCTCATGCGAAAAGATTAAACTAGATCACCAACTTAAACCATACAAGAGAGTAAACTCAAGGTGAATAAAAGACTTAAATGAAACCATAAAAATCATAGAAGAAAACATAGGAAGTAAAATCTCAGACATCTCACATAGCAATATGTTTACAGATACATCTCCTAGGACAAGAATGTCAAACTTGCAGCCAACGGGCCACATGCTGCCCACAACCAAATATTTTTGTGGCCCAGCCAATATGTAAGAACCATTTTAATAAAAATTTTGCAACTTAATTTTTATAATATCCATTATACATAATTATTAAAAACAAACTACAACGTTCGCTAATGACTGACTACTATAATCGTGTTGCATTCATTTCCTTTATGCATCTTACGCACAGGCACACCATTTCTCTCCACTAATACTAGCAGCGAATATTTTAGCAGCCAATGGCCACGTCATTAGTCTTGGACTGACTTGTTTGGTGTGCACAACAGGAAATATTTCACTTTCGGAGAACAAGAAAAGTAGGTTTATTTGTGTTATGCTTATTAATTTATGCAGTTATTCAGTGTCTGGTAAGTTAATTTTCAAGAAAAATATTAATTTGTATTAAAACATTCTATTATTTTATGTTAATGATGACTCATTTATTTCAGCCCTTTGTATTCAGCATAGTCTCTATCGAAATTAACCTACATTTCTATGAAAATTAAAGCTTTTGTTTTTTGCAGCCCACATAGACTTCAACCTTATTTATTTGGCCTATGTTAGCCTTTCCGTTTGACATGCTTGTTCTAGGACAATCTATGTAAATAAAAATGTAAATGTTTGTTTGTTCAAAATCTCAAATCTCTGAAAGTTCTTCACCGATTGCTTTGAAATTTTGACACAATGTTGCATTCAAATACACACATGTTTTTATATACATACATTATATAGCTGTCACACCTGTGACAGGTAAAAACATGCTTTTTTTGAAAAAACAGGTAAAAACATGATTTTTTAGAAAAACATTGCCATCTGTTGGATGTAAAAGCAACACACGCTACAAACTTAACAATATTATTCAGTCTAACAATCAAAGCCAGGCAGTCACATACAAGTCCATCAACACTGTTGTGGAAGCAGATGAAGCAGTTAATTATCCAACAGAATTTTGGAATTCACTCAATCTGCCAGGGATGCCACTGCACGTACTACAGTTGAAAATTGGTGTGCCAATTATCATGTTGCGAAATATCAACCAGTGTGGGGCTGGGCCTCAGGCCAGGGCTGGGCTGGGGCTTGAGGCACGAGCAGCCTCCACGGTCCCCCCACGCCAGCAGCCAAGGGCTTGCAGGGAGTGTGGTGGGCGAAGGCAGAGGAACTTCCTTGGCTCCTTTTTCCTCTGGCTTTTGGGCAGCTCGGCGAGGGCCTCTGCAGGCAGGAGTCAGGAGTGGCTGGGCTGCTTTGGGTGTGGGGCATGGGGCATGGGCTGCCAGTGGGGAGTCGGGGTGCAGGCCGGTGCTGGGAGGCCCAGGCTGCAGAGGCGCACATGTGCGAAGCCAGACAAGCCAGGCAGGCGGGGACAGCGGCATGCCAGGGGCAGCCACCTGGGAGAGCACATTGTATACCCACAAGCATTGTGCAATTAAACATATTAGAAACGTGCCTTTTCACTTTTATTTCTTTTACATTTAACCAGACTGAGCCACAGCAATGTGTGGCTGGGTACAGCTAGTGGAAAATAAGAAGAAAATAAACAAATGGGACTACATAAAAATAAAAAGCTTCTGTACAACAATATAAACCATCAACAAAATGAAAAGGAAGCCCACTGTATGGGAGAACATATTTGCCAATTTTATAGCTGATAAAAAGTTAATCTCCATGACATATAAAATATTTATACAACTCAACAAAAAAAGACAAATAACCCAATTATAAAATGAGCAGACAACCTGAATAGCATTTCTCTAAAGAGAATATAAATGGCCAAGAGACATAGGAAAAAAAACTGTTCAGTTACTAATCATCAGAGAGATGCAGATTAAAACAAAAATGAGATATCACCTCACACCTGTATGAAAGGCTATTATTAAAAATAAATCAACAAATAATAAATGCTGGCAAGGATGAGGAAAAATGGGAACCCTAGTATACTGCTGGTGGGAATGCAGACTGATACAGCCAATATGAAAACAGTGTGGCGTTTCCTCAAAAAATTAAGAATGGAACTTCTCTTTAATTCACTAATCATTACAGATAATGATCTGGGAATATATCCTAAAACCCCCACAACTCCAGTCAGAAAGAATATATGCACCACTATGATCATAGCAAAGTCATTTATAAATAGAGGGCTGGTGCACAAAATTTGTGCACCAGTAGGGTCCCTAGGCCTGGTTGGTGATCAGAGCTCATTGGAGCCTTCCAGCTGCCAGCCAGGGCCTTCCTTCCCCAGTAGCCAGCTGGGGCCTTCCTTCATTCCATGTCACCCCCTGGTGGTCAGTGCACATCAGAGTGAGTAATGAACTCCTGGTCTCCTGGTCGAACTCCGGAGGGGACACTTTGCATATTAGCCTTTTATATATATAGAAGATAACTAAGATTTGGAAACAGCCCAAGAGCCCATCAGTGGATGAATGGATAAAAAAGGCATGGGACATTTACACAATGTAATACTATGTAGTTATAAAAGAGAGGATCTTTTACCATTTGGGCCAGGATAGATCCACCTGCAAAATTCTATGCTAAGTAAAATAAGTCAATCTGAGAAAGTCACTTACTTGTGGACTCTAATTTGCAAAATGAATTGACCAACAAAATAAGACCTGAAGCTTGGAGGCATGGAACAGACTGGCATACCTCAATGTGGGGTTGGATGGATGAGAATAAATAAACCAAAGAGCTTATATACTTATAGGCATAGATCATGGACACAGGTAATAGGGTAGTAAAGACCTGGGTGGGGGCTAGGGGCAGAGAAGATAAGGGTCAAGGGGTGGGAAGGGGAGATATTTATAATGTTATCAACAATAAAAAGTTTATTTTGAAAAACAGAAAGAAATGGTCATGTCAGAGTTATTTAAAATACAATGGTCTTGAGAGGATCTGCCTGAGGAAGAGGGGCTGGAGATAGAGTTCAATAGCTAATGAACTCAATCAATTATATCTATGCAGTGAAGCTTCTATAAAAACCCAAAAGGATGGTTTTGGAGAGCTTCTGGGTTGGTGAAAAAGTGGAGGTGCTGGAGAGGCATGGAAGCTCTGTGACATTCCCCCTTACTTTGTCCTGGCATCTATTCTACCTGATATTCATCTGAATCCCTTCATGATAAACTGGAAACAGCATCCCTCCCCACTGTCCAAGGGGCAGCAGCCTCATGAGCAGCCTGCCCCCACCCAAGGAATGGCAGCCCAATGAGCAGCCCACCTCCATCCCAGGAGCAGCAGCCCCTTGACCAGCCTTCCCCTGTCCATGGAGTAGGAGCCACACAAGCAGCCCTCCTCGTCCAAGGAGCAGCAGCTGTGCAAGCAGCATGCCCCCACCAGCCAGAGGAGCCACCACTGCTGCAAATGGCACCCACAACAGGTGGCACCAACAAATGAGGATCAGCCACTGCCATGGATGCCCAAGGAGCAGCTGCTTCCCAAGGAGCCACTGCCACCCAAGGAGCAGGCCCTGCACAACTCGACACCTAGATCCTTTGTGAGAACAAAAATGGGTAGACAAAAAAAACCCAAAGAAAAGAAAAGAAGAAATCGCCAGAAAAGCAGCCAAGTGCAATGGAGGCATACAATATGTCAGAAAAAGAATTCAGCATAAGGGTCATACAGTTCATAAACCAGATGGATAAAAAAATCAACAACTTATGTAAGAATCAAGAAGAAATAAAGAGTGATATAGCTGTAGTAAAAAACACCATGGAAAGTTTCAACAGTGGACTAGGAACACCAGAGGACCAAATTAGTGAATTAGAAGAAAGGGACACAAAACACACCCAAACTGAACTGCAATTGAGAAAAAATTAAAAGACAGGAGGAGGGCCTAAGAGAGCTTTAGGACAACATGAAACGAAGCAACATATGAATAATAGGGGAGCCAGATGTCAGGAAGAGGAACAAGGGTTAGAAATCCTATTTAAAGAAATAATATCAGAAAACTTTCCTGATGTGGGGAAGAAAAAGTCACACAAGCACAGAGAGTCCCAAACAAGATGAACCTCCCCCCAAAAAACCCAAAAAGACCTCACACCAAGACACATCATAATTATTATGGCAAATAATCAGGACTAAGGGAGAATCTTAAAGGCTGCAAGAGAGAGAGACAGGAAGTTACATACAAGGGATCTCCCATTAGATTATCAAATGATTTCTCAACAGAAACACACCAAGCCAGAAAAGAATGGAAGGAAATTTACAAAGTGATGCAAAGCAAGGGACTGAATCCAAGAATACTCTACCCAGTAAGGCTATTATTCAAAATTGAAGGGGATATAAGGAGTTTCACAGACAAACAAAGGCTAAGGGAGTTTATCACCACCAAACCAGCAATGCAAGAAGGGACTGGTGTAAAAAGAAGAAATAAAAAAGGAAGAAGGAACACAGGTACAAAAAATAAAAATGGCTACAAACAAGTACCTACCAATAATAACTTTAAAAGTAAATGGACTAAATGCTCCAATCAAAAGACATTGAGTGGTTGAATGGATAAATAAACATGATCCATATAGATGCTGTCTACAAGAGACCCACCTCAGAACAATGGACTAATATAGACTGAAAGTAAAGGGATGGATAAACATCCTTCAGGCAAATGGAAATGAAAAAAAAAAGCTGGGTAGCAATACTTATATCTGACAAAATAGATCTCAAAGTGAAGGCCATAACAAGAGTTAAGGAAGGCCACTTCATAATACTAAAGGCATTGATACAAAAAAGAGGATATAACCCTGATAAACATATATGCACCTAATGCAGGAGTACCCAAATACATAAAAAAAAAACAACACTGGAAGATATCAAGGAAAAGATGGACAACAATACAATCATGGTAGGGTACTTTAATACCCTACTAACACCACTGGATAAATTCTCGAGACAAAAAATCAGCAAAGAAACAGCAATCCTAAATGACTCACTAGATCAGGTGGACTTAATTGAAATCTTTAGACCATTTCACCCCAAAGGAATGGAATATACATTCTTCTCAAGTGCACATGGGACATTTTCAAAGACGGAACACATATTGGGTCACAGGCAAAGTCACTCTAAATACAAGAAGATTGAAATCATATCAACCATCTTATTACACCACAATGTCATAATATTAGAAATAAACTACAATAAAAACAATAAAAATATTCAAACACTTGGAAGCTGAATAGCATGCTATTAAACAATGATTGGGTTACCAAAGAGATCAAAGAAGAAATTAAAAACATCCTGGAAACAAATAACAATGAAAACATAACAATCCAAAATCTATGGGAAACAATGAAAGCAGGCCTGAAAGGGAAGTTTATAGCTCTACAAGCTTACCTCAAAAAATAAGAAAACATGGTAGTAAATCATCTAATTCTACAACTTAAAGAATTATAAAGAAAGCAACAAGAAAATCCCAGAGTGAGCAGAAGTGAGAAGGTAATAAAGCTCAGAGCAAAAATAAATGACATAGAGACCAAAAAAATCAATACAAAAGATCAATGAAACCAAGAGCTGGTTCTTTGAATGGATAAACAATATTGATGAACCTCTAGCCAGGCTCACCAAGAAGCAAAGAGAGAGGATCCAAATAACCAAAATCAGAAATGAAAGAGGCAAAATAACAACAAACCCCACAGAAATACAAAAGATTGTTAAAAAATACTATGAACAACTCTATTCCAACAAACTAGACAACCTGGACGAAATGAGCATATTCCTAGAAAAATACAACCTTCCAAAACTCAATCAGGAAGAATCTAAAAATCTCAATAGACCAATAACTATGGAAGAAATTTTAACAGTCATCAAAAATCTTCCAGCAAACAAAAGCCCAGGGCCAGACGGCTTCAAAGGGGAGTTTTACCAAACATTCAAGGAAGAACTAAAACCTATCTTTCTCAGACTATTCCAAAACATTCAAGAGGAAGGAACACTTCCAAGCTCATTCTATGAATCCAGTATTACCCTAATACCAAAACCAGATAGACAACACAATGAAAGAATTACAGGCCAATATCCCTCATGAACTTAGATGCCAAAATCCTCAACAAAATTCTAGCAAATCAGATTCAGCATTATATAAGAAAGATCATACAACATGACCAAGTAGGATTTTTTCCCGGGGATGCAAGGATGGTACAATATCCACAAATCAGTAAACTTGATACATCATATAAACAAATTGAGAGATAAAAATCACATAGTCCTATCAATTGATGCAGAGAAAGCATTTGACAAAATTCAACACCCTTTCTTGATAAGAACTCTCAACAAAGTGGGACTAGAGGGATCACACCTTAACATACTAAAAGCCTTATATGACAAACCTACAGCTGACATCATACTCAATGGGCAAAAACTAAAAACATTTCCCTTAAGAACAAGAATGAGACAGGGATGCCCGCTCTCAGACTCCTGTTTGACATAGTTCTGAAAGTGCTAGCCATAGCAATTAGACAAGAAGAAAAAAATAAAAGGTATCTAAATTGGAAAAGAAGATATAAAACTATCATTCACAGATGACATGATACTGTACATAGAAAACCCTAAAGACTCTATCAAAAGATTATTAGACTTAATAAATGAATTCAGCAATGTAGCAGGATACAAAATTAATGCTAAGATACCTATGGAATTTCTATACACCAATAGTGAGCTTACAGAAAGAGAGACTAAAAACAAACAAACAAACAAAAAACAATCCCATTTACCATTGCACCAAAAAAATTATGATACCTAGAAATAAACTTAACTAAGGAGTTAAGTTTTAAAATGGAGACATTTACTTCCTTTTTATTTACTTACTATCTCTCAGCTTTAAGGAGGTAAAAGACCTGTACTCAGAAAACTACAGGATACTGAAAAAAAGAGATAGAGGAAGACATAAACAGATGGACGAACATACCGTGTTCATGGATCGGTAGAATCAACATCATTAAAATGTCCATACTACCCCAAACAATCTATAGATTCAATGCACTCCCCATTAAAATACCAACGGCATATTTCACAGACCTAGAACGAACTCTCAAAAAATTCATCTGGAATAGAAAAAGACTCCGAATAGCTGCAGCAATCATGAGAAAGAACAAAGTAGGAGGGATCTCAATACCAGATATCAAGCTGTATTACAAAGCCACTGTTCTCAAATCTACTGGTACTGGCACAAGAACGGACATATAGACCAACTAGGGGCCCGGTGCACAAAAATTTGTGCACTCGGGAGGACCCTCAGGCTGCCCACAGTTCCTTCAGGGTTCGAGTCCCTATTGGGGTGCCTGGGCAGCCTAGGTGGGGGCTGAGGGCCGTTTTCAGGCTGTCCACAGTCCCTTCAGGTTTTGGGTCCCTACTGGGGTGCCTGGGCAGCCTGGGTGTGGGGCTAAGGGCCATTTTCAGGTTTTCAGGCTACCCACAGTCCCTTCAGGATTCAGGTCCCTACTGGGATGCCTGGCAAGCCTCAGTGCGGGGTTGAGGGCCATTTTCAGCCTGCCCACAGTCCCTTCAGGGTTTGAGTCCCTACTGGGGTACCTGGCTGAGGGCCGTTTTCAGGCTTCCAGGTTGCCCACAGCTCCCATTGACCCAATGTCCCAGTAAGGCTGGCTGGAAGCAGGTTTCTGGGATTTATTTATCTTTTATAATTGATACACTGTTGCTTTAAGCCCAGGCCTAGGCAGGTAACGAAGCCTCCTATTGGCTTCAGTTCCATGCTTCCATAATTGAAAGAATGTTGCCTTAGTAGACACCCAGCTGGCCTAGGCAGGCAGTTTCTTCCATCGCTGGTGCAATGGACATCTCCTGTTTGGTTCAGCTCCATGGCTTCTATAATTGCAACTATGTTGCTGTAAGCAGAGAGAGGCCCAGCCGGCCTAGGCAGACAGTTTACTCCTGGTGCAAGGGAAGTCTCCTGTTTACTGTAGCTTCGTGACTGCTGGCCTCCATCTTGGCTGGGTTAATTTGCATACAGCCGCTCTGATTGGCTGGTGGGCGTGGCTTAGGCATCCCTAAGAAATGGTCAATTTCAATATTATTCTTTTATTAGATTAGATGGAATAGAACAGAGAACTCAGAAATCGACCCAAGCCATTATGCTCAATTAATATTTGACAATGGAGGCAAAAGCATACAATGGAATCAAGACAGTCTCTTCAATAAATGGTGTTGGGAAAACTAGACAGAAACATGCAAAAAAAATGAAACTAGACCACCAACT
>PVJC01023107.1:0-26682 GCA_004026665.1 Murina feae
GGCACTTGGCCCTTAGGGTTTGTTTTTGGCTATTTTTCAGGAGGGTTCTCCCATTTGCTGCCACCATTTTTACCCTCCTCTGCCTTGACACATGCCAGGCCACCCAAGATATTCATTGCTTCCACCATTTGCTGGTGACTGCCCCTTCATGGTCTGGGTGCTCTCATTATTTTATGTCTCATCATGATGTTACCTCAGCTTACACATCCCCTCTCGGGCTTTTTGCTCTTAGATTTGGGTTCACACCTTTGACTTCTAAGATGTATCCTTTCAATCCTTTGGTTCTCATATTTTCTTTTTATTCTTTCTTGACTTTTCCTTTCTCTTAGGCACACCTCTACTCCACATCTCTCACTTGCTTGCCTCCCTATTTATAGGTCTGAGTAACATACATAGACTTCTGGGGAAAATGAAAATAAAAGATAAGTGATTGAATAAGTATATGACATAAATAACTGTACAAGCATATTTTAACACTTAGTTCTAAGAAGTTAGCAAAAAGAACAAATCAGTTGAGCAAAAGAACTCTAGAAATAACCAAGTGTCTATAACTTTTGAGAGGGAAAATTCAGTTTCACACTCTGTTTTTAATTTTTAGTAAGGAAGTGAAGTAGCATTCCCAACTTTCAAATTTTCTGTGATGAAATGTGGTCTATTATATCCAGGAATACTTAGGATAAACTATGTGACTTTAAAATTGGCCAAAATTATTGCTATGTCCTAATATCTCTAAATGGATGCTATGGGGAAGCTGAGAGGTTAACTACAGAGGATGAAATTAGAGAAGAAAAGAACATTTACTCCACATTAAAAACATATAGGCAAACTAAAGTGTTTTGGAATGGGGGAGTAGTTTGAGGAAGATTAAAATGATGTCCACAAGACTTTTGTAAATAGCAATATAAAACAAAAATTAAAAAATAAGCTTTTTCTGTACCCCATGTCACCTGTATTCTGTCACAGAACAGGCACAATGCGTATGCAATGGTATGTGGCCAGTGGAGTTGAATGCTAGGCCATTCTGAGTGCTATTTCAATGGACATTAATTTGAAAAATTCTTAATAGGCATCATGTACTCCACATATTCTAGTCATTGCAGTGCAAGCTGGAGAGATATCTGGGCAGTGAGATAATAATATCAAGCTTTAAGTCCTCTGTCATTTATTTAAGCTCTGTGATCTTAACAATTTGCTTCACTCTCTGAGCCTCCTTCAGAAAGTGAAAATAATGTCGGTCTCTTCTTTGAACATTCCCTTCAGTCTCTCACTCTGACTGGAACCCAATTTTGCCCTGAGCACACATCTCCTTCCTGGAGCCCTCTCAAGCAGAGGGGCTTTTCTTGAGCATAATCCACAGACTTCAATACTTACAGGTGGGAATGTGTCCTCTGCAGTCTTTACAGCCTTGAGGTCATTCTCCCATCTTTCTCCACAGGCTCTCCAAGCTTGAATTTTGTGCCTAAACACTAGAGCACCCAGCACCTTGCTTATAGGAGTCATCCAGGTTACTTCTCTTCATGCCTTGAAGTTGCTACTCCAGGATCATGGTCCCTCCTTCTTATTGTCACCACACATATTGACATTGGTGATTTTTAAAAAATATATTTTATTGATTTTTTACAGAGAAGAAGGAAGAGGGATAGAGAGTTAGAAACATCGATGAGAAAGAAACATCGATCAGCTACCTCCTGCACACCTCCTACTGGGGATGTGCCTGCAACCAAGGTACATGCCCTTGACTGGAGTCGAACCTGAGACCTTTCAGTCTGCAGGCCGATGCTCTATCCACTGAACCAAACCAGTCAGGGTGTCATGCGTGATTTTGACAGCCTGATAGATGATCCTTCTAGTCCCCTTGCTTTGCTTTCCTGATAAATCTTGCTTCCTGTCTGGTGTTATTCACTCACCTTTTATCATACCATGGCTTGCACTACCTTATGTAGTGGCCATTAAGTGGACATCTGTAATACTTTCAACAATAAAAATTTAAAAACACATCAAAATATTATTAATGTCCTTCAATTTTCTTGCCACATTTCAAGTTATCAATAGTCACATGTGTTTAGCTGGCTACCCTATTTGATAGCTTTATTTTGAAATTAACACACATGCCAAAATGAACATAAGAGATAGTGTAAAACTTACTATTCAATAGAAATCACCAATTGAACTGATACCTGGATCAGAAATACTAGTAGAACACTTTCACTCCTGTATAATGTGTCCCTACACCTGCATATCCCCTCACCATCTAAACCCCATTCCTCTTTTCTAAATGTTACAACTAATCTGATGGTATGGTAACCACCCCTTTTCTTTTCTTCATAATTTCACCATGTCAGTTGACATTGCTGAAGACTGAGGTTTAGTTTTGCCTATCTGTGAATTATATAAACAGAATAATATATACAGTAAATGTGCTTTAATGACTGGTTTTCTTAACATCATGTTTAACGAGATTTATCCATGTCACCGGAGGTAATTATAATGTATTCATATTTGTTCATTTACCTCTTTAACTACATCAATTAGTCTTTTTTCCATGCCATTTTACCTAAACTGTTCTTGTCCAAGTTGCCTATGACCTTCATCAAACTTGGACCATTTCTCTTTTCAGTTCAAAGCGCTAGACCCTCTAAAGTTCTGCCCTCCTACTGCTTCCCTCCACTTTCAGCTTATTAATGTAGCTCATAGACAGGTCCTTAGGCACAATGTATCCACAGCAACTAAGAGAATATATATGCATATTATGAAGTTTTGGGGAACCATGGAATAAATATGTATGTATGTGTACATATATGAGGAGTGCCCATTACTGACTATGATATTCTGAGCTATGTGAGTCTTCCATCTAACCACTGGATAGCCATATCAATAAACTTAAAGACTTGATGCTTGTCTTAAAAATGGATTCTGTGGAGAAAATCGTGTAAAAATAATATGTCTGTCCTTTACAAAAATTAATGAAAAGAGAAACGCAATCTGGTCATCAGCTCAGCAAAATTTTACTTTAGATACAAAAGGATTAAAAAGCCTTCAAGAATGAGGGCATTTTTAAACATGTTCACAATTTTGGAACTTTTTATATCTTTCATTGTAGTAGAAAATTGATCATCTGGGAGAGGCATTAAATGAAATAAAATCCTTTCTTTTATTGCTAGGGAAGATGTACTTCTTTAATTTTCTCGAATGTAAGGCTATCTTTGAAGTCTTACGTGCTACAGCATATTTTCTGAATTATCTGAAAGGATCCGTTCTTATTCTCAATTTAGTTATTAGGCTGGAAATTGCCACCATTCTGGGATCTCTGTGACATTTCTGCATGATAGCCAAACCCAAGAGCCAATTTACTTATTAGTGGCAAGTGACTAAAGGACCATGAAGTCAGGTAGCTTTACATTAGGCTTGGGATTGGTGCCCAGAATTACCACTTACATACAAGAACTACATTCAAAGTCTTGCAGCTACACTTACTTCTAAAAATTAGGTAAAAATCACCATTTTCCCTTGAATTACCTAGATAAATTTTCCTTTTTAAGAAGTACATGGAGTACATCAATTATCCTGATAACTGTTTAAAATTTTTCATTTTTTTTTAGATGAGTTGGGAAGAACCGTTTCTTACTGTGCTTTTGCCATGTGTAGTTATATGTTCCTGAGAGTATGTCTAATTAATAAAAATACTGCGTTTCCTCTCTTCTCTGACTTCATTGGTTAATATGAGTGTGCTCTCAAATCCTGCAAATGTGAAAAGACAGGATTCCACATTGCTGGGGTATGTGAAAAGGACCTGGAATGGCTACGCTAGGATTGCATGCAGTGTGTTGCACTATCATGCATTCGCACTTCACTGCAGCATGCAGTACCCTCTGGGGAATATTTCGGTCCCATTCCATTAATACATTGGAGTATGCTTTGTAGCCTTTGGGCATCCAAAAAAGCTGGAGAGAGATGGTTTGTTTCCCATTTCAAATGCCTCTATTTTCACGAGCTCAAATGTGACTTATAGGAATGATGGTCCAGTATCTGTGAGAATTATTGAGTGATGCCGCCAATGCATAGGAAGGCAAACTTTGAACATCTTGTCAGTCTAAGAAACACTGATGAAAAGATAGTATTTTGTTGTTGTTGTTTTTTTGTTTGTTTTTTAAGGCTAAGCCAATAAATAGTGCAAGAATAAGAGAAAGGTCATACAGCTGTAAAGGGTGATTGAAACCTGACTGAATATAAGGGGGTAAAAAATTAAGAACTACTTTGCCTTCACATCTCCCCTTTGTGTGCCAGCAATGGTAAGTCTGTGGAATTTGTCCTCAGAAACATGATCATTATGTATGTGAAGGGCATCTGAGCAGATAAAATAATCCACTTTATAATTTTTCCATAACTTTACACTGGGGTCTTTTCTTCCTAGGGGTTTAGTAGGGTTGAGGGTAAAAATTTTGAAGTCAAGTATGAGAACGGCAAATGGTTATGTTCCTGAAATCTACACTCTGCTGCTTCATTAGAGAATCCCAATTTTATTCACAGTGGTAATGGTCCCAGTTCAACCATTCTTGCATCCAGATTTAATCAACATGATATGTTATAGAGGAATTCTAGGCATACTCTTAAAGTGAGATTTTCAGAATGGGTGTCCTTTATAAACTCCTCTTTTTCTCTTTTTTATTGGTATGATACCTGGAGCTCCAGTAGCTAGTGTGAAAATGTGCTTCAATGTAAGAATGAAAATCATGTGCAGGGAGAATGGAGGAGGAATGTAGAAAGAGCCCAATAGTATCAATTAAGTAGATTCAATCTTAGCTTTTTTTTAAAAAAAAAACAACAAAAAACCATTTTTTTATTGATTTCCGAGAGGAAGGGAAAGGGAGAGGTAGAAACATAGTGATGAGAGAGAATCATTGATCAGTTGCCTTCTGCATGTCCCCTACTAGGGATCAAGCCTGCAACCCAGGCATGTGCCCTGACTGGGAATCGAACCATGACCTCCTGGTTCATAGGTTGATGCTCAACCACTGGCTGGGTTCAGCTCTTTTCCTATCTGTGAGTGAATAAACAAAATCTACTGATTCTGTTGGGTTTCCTTGTTCTAACAGTCAAATCTAATCCTAAATTACATATTTTGAAGTAGAGAAAGGCTTAACGATAAATGCAGAGAAAAACTTTTGGTTAAGTGGAGGAGATACCACATTTATATGATTTTTTTACAATCTTGGCACTTATTTCTATATTTAAAAAAGGAATCACATAGTCCTAATTTCATAGTTTTCTTCAGTGATAATTCTAAAAAATGTATTTTTATTCAAGATTGTCAAGATATTTTTGTTCTAAGCTAGTGTGAGTGGATATATTTGGGCATTGGGAGAGGGTGTGAGGAAAAAGAGCTATTCTTATTCTATAGATTTGTTATTTTGTCAAACTCCTTTTTTTTTGGAAACACTTTACTGTAAAATTAAAAGCCTGCAATAACTTTTCCAAGGTTAATTAAAAAGCTACAGCTAAATGTGAAACATTTAGATACTGTCTTTGCTCTTAATTAGGTATGTTCATGAATTATGATGTCCTCTCTTATTTGAATTGGGTGGGGCTTTTTATATTAATTTTTTTTATTAATCCTATCCTGAGGATATTTTCCATTGATTTTTAGAAAGAGTGGAAGGGAGAGGAAGATACAGAAACATAGATGTGAAAGAGATACATGGATTGGTTGCCTCCAGGATGTGCCTAACCTGGGATCAAGCCTGCAAATGAGGTACATGCCCTTGACTGGAATCAAACCTGAAACCCTTCAGTCTGCAGGCTAGTACTCTAACCACTGAGTAAAACCAGCTAGGGTTGAAATATATATATATTTATATATTATATATATATATATTATATATATTATATATGTATGTATGTATGTATATGTATATATGTATATATAATATACACATTATATATAATATATATGTAATATATATTATATATAAATATATATATTTAAAATATATTTTATTGATTTTTTACAGAGAGAAAAGGAGAGAAATAGAGAGTTAGAAACATTGATGAGAGAGAAACATCAATCAAGCTGCCTCCTGCACACTCCCCACTGGGATGTGCCCACAACCAAGGTACATGCCCTTGACCGGAATCAAACCTGGGACCCTTCAGTCCACAGGCCAACACTCTATCCACTGAGCCAAACCAGTTAGGGCAAAATATTTTAAGTAAAAAATAAAATTGCATTTTAGACTTTTTATTTACTATTGATTTATTTATTCTGCACTTTTCTTGAGTTTATGGATGTTGAGGTTGGTATTAATTATTTATAAGTGCTTCATCTTTTGTTCACATAGGTGAGCAAAAGTAAGTTAATAGCAAATAATACAATAATTAATAAATACATAAAAGAATACAGGACTGTTTCCTGTATTCAAAACTGTAAAACTACTTTTGCCTACCACTGTTTATAGGGATGCTTACTCATTCCAAGACATTTTGAGGTGACTATTATGTGTTTAAAAATGTAACCTTCCAAATAATCTGGGGAATAGTAAAATATGGAGGAAGTCTGAAGGAATCTACCATCAGGAATAGGCCACCTTCTAAAATAGCATTGTGTTTGACTTTTTGATATGGAAGATACTTCAGAGGGAAATGATTGCAATTTTACTGATCTGGAAACTGAGGCCATGGAAGTTAGGTGGTATTCCCAATATTACTCAGTTATTGGTAGAGCTATTTACCAGAGCTCAGGTTTTCTGCAGACATAACGGTGAATCTAACAGCATAGTTGGAGCCAGAAGTCATGATTATGTTCTTGTACCTAAAATTTTTATTCTCTTGAGAAAATTACACAACATTACTTAGCCTCAGTGATACTATGCTAATGAATAGATGTGAATGAAACATATTAAACAGTATTTGTTACTCATGTCTTGTACTGTTTCCCTTATACAATCTGAGTCTTAGTTGCTGGATATTTTCTGAGGTGAAATTAGATGACAGTGTTGGGAGAGAGAATTTGATAGACTTTTTGGCATATTATAAATTACACTGAATGTTAGAATCACTTTTTATTTCAATATTACGGAAATACAAAATAGCGCTCAGGTGAGTTTTGAAACCCAAAAATATGAGTATTTTGTTTGAGTCCAAGTTCTTGTCTAGTGAAAATCAAAAAAACAATTAAATGAAACTGAAGTTTATTAGAAGCCAGTCTCTGATTCCGAAAGTGTCTGACTTAAAAGAAGCAGATTACTATATATATAAAGATCCAGGGGCCCTCACATCCAAAACCACCGAAAGGACAATCGAACAGGCTGAGTGGGGTGGCAAGGCCGGCAGGGGGGTTAGTGAGGGACAACCAAACGACTGAGTAGCAGGCTGTGTGAGGCGACCAGGCCAGCAGAGGGGTTAGTGAGGGATGACCACACGACTGAACAGCAGGCTGCATGGGCCAACCAGGCCGGCAATGGGGGGCAGTTGGGGGCAACTAGGCCAGCAGAGGAGGGCTGTTGGGGGTGACCAGGATGGTGGGGGGCACTTGGGGGTAACCAGGTTCACATGGGGGCTCAGTTGGAGGCAAACAGGCCATCAGGCAGAGGCGGTTAGGGGTGATCGGGCAGGCAGGTGAGCAGTTAGGAGCCAGCAGTCCCAGAGTGGACAGGGTACAGTCTGGGTTAAGGGAACCCCCCTCCACCCCATGCATGAATTTTGTGCACCGGGCCTCTAGTAAATAAAATAATTGTGCTTACAGATCTATGGATTCTTAGACAAAACTTTTTAAAATAAGGAAATTACAAGCTGTGTCTCTTCATTCTAATATTCTCCCCATTAACATTTCGTAACAAAAGATACAAAAGTCTTTGTATCATTCTCATTTCCACTGTGTATAGGTATTGTTCTTATTTCAGTGTTTTCTTTTTAAAGTAGCACAGATCTTGGCCTCTGAACGAAGTTGAGAAATCAGCAACAGAATTAGGGGTGTAGGTCAAGACATTACAAGTCAATGGAGTATAAAAGCTAGAATTCTAAATATCTTACCGAGTTTACATATACATATAATTCACAATTGAAATGTACTTTATTTGCTGTCTTTCCTATCCCAAGGTAGTTGCACTTACTTTTTGTAAATAACAGCAATTGCTTCTACTGCTAATTCACATTATTCTCTCTCTCTCTCTCTCTCTCTCTCTCTCTCTCTCTCTCTCACACACACACACACTATAGATTTACACAATTAGGACCCACGTGATCCAACACTGTACAAAGGCACATTTAATACAACATAGTCCAGCAAGTTATGGTAACTAATATTCATTTAAACTTTATCAACATCCTAATATACTTTTCGAAGAGCAGGCCACTTATTGTCTAGATCTGTTTCACAAATACTCAAAAAACGAGCAAAGAAAATTCTGTGTTTAATTAGGTGGATGAGAGACCGATTTCTACAATTTGTCCGCATCCCACAGCAGCCTCTTCAGTCCACATTCAAATCCACTCTTTAAAATTTTAGAAAGAAAAATAAAAGGCAACAATAACACATGTAAATAGCGTCTTCATGGAAAAATGTCCCTTGTTTTGAAAATCACTGATTGCGTTTGGATTACATTTTCTCCTTGATACCTGCTGGCCTCTGGCTGCTGAGATCACTTTATGAAGAGCCTTTGTTCTTATTAATCTGTTACATTCTATGCTTCTGGGAAATCTTGATTTATCACGAATGGGAAGCAGGAAAACCGGGCAAGGTAAGAGCACTTCACTAAATTAGTAGAAATCATTCCTTTATAAATATTGGTGAGGTCACTGAATATTAACAATGCTCCTCTGTATAGTGTAATTACACCATTAACACACTGGGTCCCATTTTCATGAGATCAGTGTCCTTATAGGATTGATATAAAATGATATTAAGTAAAAATAGGTGTTTGCTAGGCACCAGAACGTACTCCAGTTGAGAAACTTTTACATGAGACATTAAAAAACATGGAAAGTTCTTGCTTTAAAGTAATGTGAGAAATAAGTCTGTTTAGTTGCGATTTGTCAAATTAGTTTTTTCTGCAAATGATACTTTGAACTTTCCAATATTCTCAAGACATAAAAAAGCACAGCAACATTTACTACCCTTTTTATATGCTGTACTGGTTTGAAATTACTAACAGCAATTGTTTTATTTTATGCAGTCTTCCATACAAATTATCTCAGTATGCTTTATTGCATAAAATATTTTGAAGAAAGTAAGTCCTCTATAAAATAGCAAACTACAGAATACAACTCTGGTGAGAAAAGAGTCACAGAACTTGGAGAAGTCAATAAATTTATTTCATTGAATTGGAAAAATAAAAGGAAGAAAAACTAAAATTGGCAATTATGTAAAGTCAAAGTATTGATGTAAGACAATAAAGTGACTTAAAATAATAATGTAATTAAAAAATAAAATATTCTATTTTTTCTTAACTTTTACCTAAAACGGGATCAATCGGTTATTAATCTACAGAGAAAAATCTGTAAGTTTATTTTGGGGAAATGAGTGTCTACTCTTATATTCACTTTTAAACTGTTAGGGAGTTCTATCACCAGGCATAAACCTATTCCTGCATTCTGCATATCATATACTGGTAATGCCTTGTCTTCACAATGTGCTTTGCTATTCTTTTTCTCCTACAATACCTTCCTCATCTTGGCTTAGTTTAAATATACTCACCCATCAAGATTCATGTTCAGTTACATTTATATAATTTAATCCTATCTGTAATTAGGATTAACCAATCTTTTTAAAAATGATTTTTATTGATTATTAGAGAGGGAGGAGAGAGAAACATTTTGTTGCCTTTGCTTTTGATGTCACATTAAAAAAATAATCAAGGAGTAAACTGTCCATGTTTTCTAAGAGATTTATAGATTCATACATTAAATTCAAATATTTAATTTCAAGTTTTTTAGTACATAGCTTCATGTATTCAAATATTTAATTATGAGTTTGTTTTTTTAGTATATAAGTAAGGTGGGGATCCAGTTTCATTGTTTTATATTTGGCTGTCCAGTTTTCCAAACACTGTTTATTGAAGAGACTGTCCTTTCTCCAATATATATTTTTTGGTTCCTTTGTCATTAATTTATGGAGCATATACATGTAGGTTTATTTCTGAGATCTCTATTGAGTGGTGAGAGTGGGCATCCTGTTTTTTTCCTGATCTTAGCCAAAAAGTGTTCAGTTTTGCACCAGTGAGTATGATGTTAGCTGTGGACTTACCATATATGGCCTTTATATTGAGGTATGTTCCTTCCATATCTTTGTTAAAGATCCTATATAATAAAAGTCCAATATGTTAAGCGCCTGGTTGACCAATCACCCATTCAACCAATCAAAGTGTAATATGCTAATGATATGCTAAGGCCACTCAACCGCTCACTATCATGTGCACTGACCACCAGGGGGCAGACAGTTGACCGGTCGACCAGTCACTATGACATGCACTGACCACAGACACTCCAACTGGTAGGTTAGCTTGCTGCTGGGGTCCAGCCTATTGGGACTGAGCGAGACAGGCTAAACATGCCCTGGAACCCTCCCGCAGTCCCTCTCAGGCCCCAATTGTGCACCAGTGGGGTCCATCAGTCTGGCCTGTGCCCTCTTGCAATCCGGGACCCCTTGGGGGATGTCAGAAAACCGGTTTTGGCCAATCCCACAGGCATAAAAGGCTAATATGCAAATCAACTGAACAATTGAACAACCGGTTACTATGATTCGTACTGACCACCAGGGGGCAGACGCTGAATGGAGGAGCTGCCCCCTGGTGGTCAGTGTGCTCCCACAAGGGGTGTGTTGCTTAGCCAGAAGCCAGGCTCATGGCTCGTGAGCATGGCATCTGTGACGGGAGCCTCTTTCGCCTCTGTGGCAGTGCTAAGAATGTCTGACTGATGACAGGCAAGGATTTTGTCAGTCAGACATCCCCTGGGGGCTCCCAGACTGCAAGAGGGTGCAGGCCAGGCTGAGGGCTCCTGCCCACCCTGCAAGTGCATGAATTTCATGCACCAGGTCTCTAGTATTTTTATAAAAATCATGAATAGATGTTGAATTATGTTACATGCCATTTATTTTATTAATGGGGTACATCACTTTGATTTATATATGTTGACTTATTCTTGCAATAAATCCCACCAGATCATGGTGTATGATCTTATAAATCTAATTTTGAAATTGGTCAACTAATGTTTTTTTATAGATATTTTTCATTTATGTTCATCAGGGATATTGGCCTGTAACTTTTTCTTTAAATATTTGGTAGAATTTACCAGTGAAGCCATCTGCTTATGGACTTTTTGTTTGCTCAAAGGTTTTTTATTACCTGCTCAATCTCTATACTAATAATTTGCTTAGATTTTTTATAACTTTATGTTTCAATTGGCATGTCATATGTCTCCAGACATTTACCCATTTCTTTCTGGGTGTCCAGTTTGTTGCCGTAAAATTGTTCATAGTAGTCGCATGACCTTTTGTATTTCTGTGGTATCAGTTTACTTCTCATTCATTTCTGATTTTATTCATTTGAATCTACTCACTTTTTCTGTATGAGTCTAGCTAAAGGTTTGTTGTGTTAGTCATTTCAAAACAACAGCTCTTAGTTTTATTAATCTTCTCTATTTCTATTTCATTATCTCTACACTGATCTATATTTCCTCCCTTCTACTAACATTGGCTTCATTTGTTTTTCTTTTACTAGTTCCTTGAGATACAAAGTTAGGACTTTTTAGTTAAGCTTTTTGCGTCTTTTTAAAAATGTTTTTATGGACTTCGGGGAGCATGAGATAGAAACATCAATGAGAGAGAAGCATGGGTCCCCTGTCTCCTGCACACACCCCACTGGGGATCAGGCCTGCAATCTGGGCATGTGTCTGCACCAGGAATCAGCCTCCTGTGCATGGGATAATGCTGAACCCACTGAGCCACATTGTCTGGGCCTTTTTTTGTCTCGCTATAGGCATTTATTTTTCTGAACCTCCCTCTTAGATCTGCTTTTGCTATATTTCATCTTTCAGCATGCTGTGCTTTTGTTTCAAGCTAGTTTTGTGAGGTTTGCAGCGCAGGAAACTGAGTCAGACAGTCAGGCAGATTGAAGGAGAGGAATGTATTCTGCACTCCTGAGCGAGGTCCAGAGGTCCTGGGGCTGGGCCAGTGGAGTCGCACCGAGAGGGAGAAAGGGACATTTTTTTATACAGCTGTTCAGTGAGGGCAGGGGAGCGCGAGCTGTAGGAGTTCCCGCTGTGGGAGTCTTCATAGCTTCCAGGAAGGAATCTATGTCACCATCTGTCTGGTAGCTGACCTGTTAGGAATTCCAGGGAGGGCCCAGTATCTGCGTCACCATCTGCCTTGCAGAGGCATGCATCAGCTCCTGGACCCCCCTTTGACCTAACAAGTTTTATATATTTTCTCTGATCCATTGTTTTTTTCAGTAGCATTTTGTTAATCTCCACATATTTGAAAATTCTCTATTTTTCCTCTTCTGAGAAACTTCTCTGGGTTTAATAGATGCATCACATAGCATGATGTGGATTTGTCATACTTCATGGACCATTTACTCTAGGTAAAAATTCAGTCTTTTGTCATTTTTTTGATGGTTAAAATGATTACATTAACATTCTAGTTAATATTTTATAATAACTCCTTTTTAAGGGATAAATGCCTAGGAATATGTGAAGGCTATCTATCATCTAATTATTTATATTATGTTGCTTGAGTGCTTTAATTTTGATTTTTATTGGATTTATTAAAGTTACATCAGTTGGTAAAATTATATATAGGTTTTAGGTGTACAATTTTATAATATATCATTTGTATATTGCATTGTGTGTTCACCATCTCAAGACATCTCTTTTCATCATCCTTCACCCTCTTCTGCTTCCCCATACACAGAAGAAATCTCGCCAGAGTGCTTTTCAAGGGGGAGTTGACACTTTTTATTTTGACCAACAGAGTAGGCATGTATCCTCTCCCGGTTTCTTTATTAGCAGTGGGTGATGGTTTTGTTAAGTTTTGTATCCTGATGGATATAAAATGAAATTTCACTGTTACTTTAACTTGCATTTATCTGAGTACCATACTTTGCTCCTACAAAAGGGTGGATACAAAGGTGCTATCTGGAAGGAAATGTTTAGCAGACAGCAAATCTGTAGCAGTGATAGTTTACTTCTCTTGAAAGTTAATACATAGAGGTAATATAATCTGTACAAGTATTTCATCCATTTTATACCAACCTCAGCTATTTTTCTCTACTCTTGTATTTTAACTTTCATTCCATGTTATTCCCCCCCTTCTCTCCTCTCTTTCCCTATATTTGCTTTATATTTTATTACTCCCATTGTTCTATGTTTTCTGTGTCATTAAAAGGAATTTTTCATACAGTTATCTTCACATAAGACAGTGATAATCATTTTCATTGTGGAAATTTTTGGAAAAAAATGGTAACAACCCATGGAAAACAATTATTTTGACTAAAAATAATAAAAAAATTCCACCCCCATCTCATGTAATTGAGTTAATTACTTTCTTAGCCAACCCAACCTCCCTTGCCTGCAGGAGTCTCCATTTCATATCTTCCTAGTAATGAGGTATAAGCAGAAATACGTGCAAGAAAGATTCAGGAAATCTCACTTCCCTGATAGAAGAGGCCGACAATTCTGATGCATTGCTCTTCATCTGAATATTGATGAGTGTAATCATGACCTAAGAAGACCATTTGTAACTATGAGGACAAAAACTAAAATAATCTTAGATACCAGACATTATGGAGCTACTAAACAAAGATGTTAAATGTTCACATAGAGATATTTTGTTATAGAAAAAAAGCAAACCACCTTCTGTTTGCTCAAAATACTTTATTTGGGAAATCTGGGTTTCTGCTAAAGACATTTCCAACTGATATACAATCTATTTCCACTTATAAGGACCTGTTAATGAATTATGATATAGTCATATAATGAAATACAATTATGTAATATAAGGTAAAGCTATAGATACGGACAAATAATGAAGTTAATTAAGTGCAGAATATTAAGTAAGTTCAGATTTTTACATGAGTTGTGGATTTCAAAAAATGATTTTATATTGTAGGAACTCCCTTGAAGAATTCAGAATAACTGTAGTTACTTCTTGAGGGCTGGAATATAAGGGCCCAGAGGGAGAGGACAATCATTTTATTGTGTTATATATTTTCTCTTTTATAGTGCACATAAAAGAGTAAATAATGAAAAACAAAGTGGCCTATAAAATATTCAATGTTTTATTTTCTGGGACACATTGATATAAAAAATTTATTTAAATCCAGAATATTTTTCTAGCCTATTTTTATGTTCTACTCAACTATGCAACATGAAGCTACAGTAAAAGCACTATAGGACGGAGGAGTCAGAAAATTTTTTTCCACATTTCTGTTCCAATTTTCTCATGTTATTAAAATACTTTATTTTTAAAACTGATAACCTTCAAACTTTAGCTACTTGTATTTTTTTCTTAAGCACTCTTCAATTACTTAAGGGAATTTCTCATACATGGACTACATTAGTTGTGGAAAAAACATCCTTGGCAATAAATTTTGTGAGCTGAATTAAACAGTGTATATGGGAGCAGTTTAAATGTTGGAAAATGCTCATTTATAGTACACAGACTATTCCCTGTTTAGGTTTTCCTGTGTCTAGCCCTATAACATAATTTTATCAAACAGATTATCACTAGAGAAGCAAAAAAGCGTATGTTCTATTCCCTTGAAAGGAAATTTATTTTTCATGTACTTTTAGAAAATGTTTTTTTTTTAAATAAGTACAATTACACTTTTACTGAGTCTTAAACTATGTACATTCAAGACCTCCGTTTTGCCATGTTATGCTCTAATTCCACAGTCTTTTACCATTTCCTGTAGAAGGAGAGATTGTGCCCTTCATAGCAGTGGTTTGTTAACACTTGATTGTATACTTCCCAGTTTTGCTTAGTAGTGAAAAAGAACTGCTACTTTCCTGATTGTTTCCAATAATTCACGAGTCTCATAAATGCGAATGTTAGGTCTTTGCCACTTTCATAGTTTGGCCTTATTTTCAAAGCCATATGTTAAAGCATATGCTCAATAATTTCATAGAAAATTACACATTCTAATTGATTGATACTGGAAAAAGGAGAGGGCATTCTAAATCACTTACTGTGCATCCACTAGGAAGACGGTGGCTATCTTCCAGGTCAGATCAAATATTGATAGTGTTATCACCTAAAATATGGCCTCAGTAATAAACTAAGGACTTTATAAATCAATGGCTTAAGCATATTCTATAGATTTTCCTGCTCAATAGAAAAATGATTTGTATAAATATTCAAATTTAATTTAGTGTTTTATATTTGTACTGCCATGAAAAACAATCAATTACGATTTTCTGTAAACAATTATACACTGATTTCACACATTATTGAAACAATAATCCTTGAAATAGTCTGAATAGTAATGTCTGATAACATTTTTAAAGCAATGGTATTTTAATCTCCTGTATTGATTTGAAGGCAATTGTAACTTACTATAATTAGATATTTTAATTGACATGAAAATTATAGAGCTAAGAAAGTTATAATGTTATTCAAATACTATGTGTATGGTGTTGTGCTGTAAGTTGGATGGCTATAAAATTAAGTTGATCATCTTTACAAAATTTTTAGTATTTGGAAGTCCATCAAATAGGAAGTGTTTAATAAATATTAGTATTCTCTAATACTTAGATTAATATATTCAATATGTGTACATATGTATTTAATACATAAAAATACAATCAGGATGACAAAAATGAAATAAAACTGAAAAATTATCAATGACATATACAGGTCAGTAGTCCTATACTTTGCTAACTTTGAAACATTTATTTTAAGCTTTCTAGGACCAAAGCAGTGCAAAACAAACAATTAATCATGCTAAATCTTATTGTTGATAATATATAATCAATAGGAGAATTAAAAGCCTTATTGCACTTCGTTACAGAAAAGTTTCTTTCGTGAACCATATGAGAGGAACAGTCAAATAATACAATGGTCAATGTCTTCTAAACAAATACCCTTATGACATACACTGTATCAGGATCCATTAAGTTATGTATTATGTTATTCAATAAAATTTGAAATTGTTAAGAGTTAAGCGCAGGTCAATAAAAAATAATCCTGCTGACTATCAATACTATATTATCTATTTAAATTAACAATTAAAAATATCTTGTGATTATGCATGTCACAGTGTTGACTTTTGTTAATTACATAATTTGCTAAACAAATTGTGTGCATTTATATACCTATATAAAATTTTTATTGGTTGTGAACATAACCAAACAAGATTTGTATCTACATAGATTTTTCTATTTTTGTATATACCGTGAAATGATTGGCACAATAAGTATAGGTATCATTCATCATCAGATAGTTAAAAATTTTTTCCTTGCATAAGAATTTATCTACTCTTAGCTCCATCCCAGTGTACAATGCAGTACTATTCACTAAAGTCATCACACTATACATTACATCTAGAGTTTTATACCTTTTGATCTCCTTTACCCATTTTGCCACCCTCCCAGCAACCACTAATCTGTTCTTTGCATGTATGAATTTTTTATAATGCCACATATAAGTGAGATCATGTGGCATTTGTCTTTCTCTGTCTGATCTGTTACACTTAGCACAATACTCTCAGGGTCCATTCATGTTCACACAAATGGCAAGATTTCTTTCCTTTTCATGGCTGAGTAGTCTTCTATTGTGTGTATATACCAATCTTTATTCATTCACCTGTCAATGGACACTTAGGTTATTTTCGTGTTTTTACTATTGTAAATGATGCTACACTGAACATAGGGATACATACAGTGCAGGGTAAAAGGAGGTTTACAGGTTTTTTTATGGATAGTAATACAAAAACCTGTAAACCTACTTTTGCCCCACCTTGTATATCAAATTAGTTTATTTTCTTTGGATAAATACCCAGAAGTAGAATTGCTGGATCATAGGGTAGTTCCATTTTTAATATTTTGAGGAGCCACTATACTGACTAACATAGTGGCTGCACTAATTTACATTTCTACCAAACAGTAAACACAGGTATCTGATTTTTCTTGTCTTTTCTTAGCCATTATGACAAATGTGAGTCGATATCTCATTGTGGTTTTGATTTGTGTGTCCCTTCTGATTAGTCATGTTGAACATCTTTCATGTGATAGATAGATGGCCATCATCTTTTTTTTTTTTTTTGAAAACGATCTAGCCCTGGCCGGTTTGGCTCAGTGGACAGAGCATTGGCCTGTGGACTGAGGGGTCCCAGGTTCAATCCGCTCAAGGGCATGTGCCTTGGTTGCGGGCACATATCCAGTGGGAAGTGTGCAGGAGGTAGCTGATCAATGTTTCTCTCTCATCGATGTTTCTGGCTCGCTATCCCTCTCCCTTTCTCTCTGTAAAAAAATCAATAAAATATATTTTTTAAAAAAGAAAACGATCTATTTAGATCCTTGCACTTAATTGAGTTCTTAATTGAGTTGTATGGGTTCTTTATATATTTTGGATTGCAACTCCTTATCTGATACATGATTTGCAAATATCTTTGCCCATTCAGTAGATTGCCTTTCCCTTTTGTTGATGGTGTCCTTTGCTGTGCAGAAGCTTTTAGTGTGAAGTAGTTCCATCAGTTTATTCATGTGGCTGTCCAGTTTTCCCAACCTCGTTTATTGAAGAGGTTGTCATTTTCCCATTTTATATTCTGGCCTCTTTTTTCTCATGTTAATTGAGCACACATGGGTTTGTTTCTTGACCCTCTATTCTGTTCCCTGAATCTGCAAGTTTGTATGCAGTACAACACTGTTTTGTTTATTATAGCTGTTTAATAGAGTTTGAAATCAGGGAGTATGCTGCCTCCAGCTTTGTTTTTTTTTTTTCAAGATTGCTTTGGCTAGTTGGGGCCTTATATAGTTCCATATAAATTCTACTCTGTCAAAAATATAAATGTAATTTTGATAGGGATTGCATTGAATGTATATATGGCTTTGTGTAGTAGAGACATTTTAAGAATACTAATTCTTCTAATTCATGAACAAGAATTACCTTTTCAGTTATTTGATTTCTTTCATCAGTATTTTGTAATTATCTTTCACCACCCTGATTAAATTTATTCCTAGATATCTTATTACTTTGGATGTTGTTGGCGTCTCCTATAAGCCTTTCTATTTCTTTTGTGTTGTCTCCTTTTTCATTTGTAATTTTTTTAGTCTTTTCTCTTTTTCCCTTAGTAATTCTAGCTAAAGGATTGTCAACTTTAGATTTTAAAAAACCAACTTAGTTTTATAACTTGTTTTTTCCTGTTCATTTTTTCTTTGTTCTATTCATTTCTGCTCTAATATTTATTATTTTTTTTCTTCTACCAACCTTGGGTCATGTTTTTTGGTTTTAGTTTTTAGTGGCTTAAGGTATAGAGCTAGGTCATTTAATAGAGATTTTTCTTGATTTTTAATATAGGTGTTTTTATTAACTTCCCTTTTGGAATTGTTTTTGCTGCATGTCATACGTTTTGGTATATTGTATTTTTATTTCCCAGCAATTTACTTTTAACTTTTGCACAATATCTACTAGTATGTATTCATGAATGTTCTAGTTTCATACCATTGTGGTCAGAAAAAAAATCGGCATATTTTCAAACAACTTGATTTTGCTAAAACTTTTCTTGTTGCTTAACAAGAGGTTTGTCCTTGAAAATGGCATATGTGCCCTTAAAAATGTGTATTGTGCTGCTTGCTAATAAAATGTTCTGTATACTGTGCCCTAACCGGTTGGCTCAGTGGATAGAGCGTCGGCCTGAGGACTGAAGGGTCCCAGGTTCGATTCCGGTCAAGGGCATGTACCTTGGTTGCAGGCACATCCCCAGTAGGAGATGTACAGGAGGCAGCTGATCAATATTTCTCTCTCATCGATGTTTCTGACTCTCTATCCCTCTCCCTTCCTCTCTGTAAAATATCAATAAAATATATTAAAAAATGTTCTGTATATGTAAGTTCCATTTGATCTATAGTATTACCCAAATCCACTGTTCTTTATTCTCTGTCTTGATGATTTACTCATTAGAGTGGGATACAACAATTATTGTATTGCTGTTTCTGTTTCCTTTTGACTCTATTACTATTTACCTTGCATATTTAGGTGCTCAGATGTTGGAATTCATAAATATTTCAAATTGTTCTATCTTCTTGATGGAATGACCCCAGTATAATTATATAACCTTCTGTCTCTTTTACTATATTTAAAGTCTATTATCTTTGATATAAGTATAGGTACTCCTGCATTCTTTTGATTACCATTTGTTTAAAATAGTTTTCCATTCCTCACTCTCAGTCTATATGTGTCTTTAAGGCTAAAATAACTTTTATAGAGAGCATGTTGTTTGATCTATTTTTCAATTCATTGAACCATTCTGTTTTCTGATTGGACAGTTTAATCTGTTTACGTTTAAAGTAATTATTGATAGATAAGAATGTACTATTGTCATTAAGTTCATGTTTTGGGTCTGTTTTGTAAATGAATTGTTTGTTTCTTATCCTGTGGTCATTCTGTTTTGTTTTTAGTATCTCTTAGTAATAGTATGTTTCTTTTCCATCATTTTGGTATAACTAATAGAATATTACACTTATGGTTATTTTTTACATTTTTTAAACTAGAGTTGTAATTGAATTATGCACCCCACAATACCATATTACAGAATCTACTACCAGTCAGAAAGAATATCTGCATCCCCTTTGTTCACAGCAGCACAATTTATAATAGCTAAAACCTGGAAACAGCCTGAATGCCCATCAGTAGACAAGTGGATAAAAAAGCTGTGGTATATTTTTCCTATGGAATATGATGCAGCAGTAAAAAAGAAGGATCCTTACCCTTTGAGACAGCATGGAAGGACCTGGCGAGTATTATGCTAAGTGAAATAAGCCAGTCAGAAAAAGACAAGTATCACATGATCTCACTCATATGTGGAATCTGATGAACAAAATAGATCAAGAGACATAGAAGCATGGAACAGACTGAGGAATCTCAGAGGGAAGTTGTGGGTGGGAAGAGATCAACCAAAGAACTTGTATGCATGACCCATTGGCACAGACAATAGGGTGGTGAAGGATGGAGTTGGGTTAGAAGAGGTCAATGGCAGAAAAAAAGGGGACATATGTAATATTTTCAACAGTAAAGATTAAAAATAGAATAATGGCATGTGCTAAGCTCTAGTTAATGGATTGCCTTTGAGGAACATATTGTGGAAAAAATGGAGAAATTCAGAGAAATTGTACTTTATAGAGCATATGAAGGTTGATAAGTGCAATTAATATGAATTTCTGTGGCTAAAAGTTTAAAATTACAGATGTTAGAGTCAAACATATGTGTGGGTTAAACATAAAGCTCCATCTTTTGGAGACTCATGACCAAGGGTGAATTTAGTTTAATTCTTTAATATTTATCTTCCTCTGAAAAAAAAAATTAGTCTTAGAGAATGACTTTAAATTATCTATAAGTAATAAGTGAGATAAAATACATGGAATATAAAGGAATGCTTTCTTCATTCAACAAATGATTATTGAATACCAGCTGCAAATACTCTTTCTAGCTTTAAGGATACAGAGGAGCAAAATAGTCACATTTTTTGCTTATTAAAATGCATTCTTACTAAAAGTTTACCATAGACACCGGGATAAGATCATTTTGCAAATAAGTGCAATTTATAACCCTTAAGAAATAGATAATTTCAGTATATTCTAGAACATAGAAGGGAAGGGGAGAGACAATGAGAGAAACATTGATTCGTTGCCTCCTGCACACACTCAGACCAGGGCCAGGGATAGAGCTGCAACCAAGGTATGTACCCTTAACCTAAATCAAACCCAGGACCCTCCAGTCTGCGGGCCAATGCTCTATCCACTGAGCCAAACCGGCTAGGCTTAGAAGCTTTATTTTCTTTTAAAAAAATGTTATTGATTTTTTTACAGAGAGGGATAGAGAGTTAGAAACATCGATGAGAAACACCAATCAGCCGCCTCCTGCACACTCCCCACTGGGGATGTGCCCACAACCAAGGTACATGCCCTTGACCAGAATCAAACCTAGGACCCTTGAGTCTGTAGGCTTATGCTTTATCCACTGAGCCAAACTGGTCAGGAAGAAGCTTCATTCTTAAAGTGAATATAGGAAAATAATTAGACAAAAATTTATAAAATAGATACTGTTTTGAATTCTGGCTCTCTCTCTCTCTCTCTCTCTCTCTCTCTCTATATATATATATATATATATATATATTTTTTTTTTTTTTACCAACATTTTTCTAAAGTAGACTTTACCATCAGATATAAATTTAGGTTAGAACTGAAAATAATATTTTGTGCCTAAATGTATAAAAATTTAGAATAGGTTTTTCAGAATAATATATTTTTCAGCAATGAATATTTGAAATGTTTTCTGTTATCCATATATCTATATATCTATATCTATATATATCTATAGGTATATAGATATATAGCCTATCTAATAAAAGAGTAACATGCAAATTCGGTGTCACTCCATCACAAAGATGGCCACCCCCATTGCCACAAGATGGCAGCACCCATATTCTTAGTAACTTGGGTAATAAGAATCCCTAAAGGTAATCTAGGGTTTTTCCTCAACACTCCTGGAGAAAAAAATGAAGGTCCACTGCCTGAGGGCTAAGAAACATCATATCCTGCCCTAGCTGGTTTGGCTCCGTGGATAATGCCTCGGCCTGCTGACCGCAGGGTCTGGGTTCAATTTTGACCAAGGGCATGTACCTAGATTGTAGGCTCCTCCCTGGCCGGGGCCCAGGTCAGGGCATATGCAGGAGGCAAGCAATTAAAGTGTCCCTCTCACACTGATGTTTCTGTCTTGCACTCTCTCTTTCACATTCTCTAAAAATCAGTGGAAAATACCCTCAGGTGAGGATAAAAAAAAAGTAAGAAACAAATGTCATATCCTATGGAAGACACATCTTGAAAATGCCTAAAGAAAGTTGTCTTTTTTTGTGGTCAAGGGACTGGAGTCTGTGTTGATGTAAACACCTTGGTGGCTGCAAAGGCCAACAGTGGCAGGTTGTTGGGGAGTGGCACCTTCCCCTGATTGGCCCAGTTGCCTCCTGTAGAGGGAGGACAGACTGGGGTTTAGGCCCATGGGGAGCGGGCCTACACTGTCTCAGTAGGACATCCCCTCTAAGGGCTTCTGGATTGGAGAGGGTACAGGTCGGACTAAGGAAATCCCCCTCCCCCATGCATGAATTTTGTGCACCAGGCCTCTAGTTTATTAATAATTGTTTTACTTTTATAATAAGGATCATAATTTATAAGTATAGGAAACATTTCTATCCTTTTTTAGGTGCTTTACCCATTTAATAAACCAAACAACTAATAATGTAAGATACAGGTATCTTGGTTTTAAAGATGATGCATAGAGATATTAAATTATCCACTTAGGGCCATGCATAAAAAGTGTCAAATCCAAGTTTCAGAAATAGGCAGTCTTCCTCTATACACTTAATTTTTTAACCTCTTAAATTTGTTTTGGAAATATTTAAACGAAACAGCCACATTAATAACATACACACAACTGTCTTTAAGTACAACCTAAAACCTCATTTCAAAAAAACTGTATATTTTCTTTATATAAATACTGAGCTTGAGATTTAATGCAGCTCTTACTGGAGAAAATATTTCTTGTATTCATTTTATGTAAATCCTAAGATCAATCAACTAATTGTAACAATGCTATCATCTCTATAAACTCAAAAAGTAGGTCTTTATTTCTTTGGAAAATACAACCTCCTAGTATTTTCCTTTTAGAAGTTTCCTCAGCATTGCAAGCTATTATTTTGGCATTTTAATCAAGAAATGTCAGTAAAATGATACCTGAATTTGTTATGCTTTCATCTATTCCCTTTTATAAAATGCTTTACCACAGGATTGAGACTTATTGACTCTGGAGAATACTATAAAACACATTTAAGAAATACTTCTTGTATACAATGACAGATGTGATAATGTGGGTGAAATCAGTCTGTCTATGTATATGTTGTGAACATTTTAAATTAAAATGTGACGTAAGAGCTACATGTCACATTTGTGTGTATGACACAAATGTGTAGGAAAAACACAAATGAAAAAGCAATTTCTGGAAAATATCTGAATAAAATGTTTTCAACTATTACCACAATAAGAATTTGAGCAAACAGATAATGATGAAATAAAATATAACAGAAAACTGAAGATCAACTTGATTCTTATTTTTCTTAACATGAGGTTTCATCACATTCTCTTAATGCTATGGAAGAATTTGAAAATAAGCATATGTATGCTGTGGAACACATTTAAAAATAATTATTAGAAGCAAATAAAAGCAAGACATCTATCCCAGAATTAAAAGGGCAGAATATGCTAGAGAATAACAGTCTTATAGTGAAATATCTAAGCAGATTTCTTAGCTATATGACATTTTAGGAAAACAGGAAGCATGTTTTAATGTGATATTAGTAATTTGGATGTAGGAGGTATATTCTGTGGGTAGTATCTGAAGTTAAAAGTATTCAATTTTATGAGTGCCAAACTGATTTTAATGTCTGACACTTCTGAGTTGCTAAGATTAACCGCTGCATTTGGGAAATTCAGTTTATTACAAGTGCAGAGACATTTTTCTAAAGCTGAGAGACAGACTCATTTTCAATACTATAAAACTAAACAGAGACAAACTTATTTTTTAAATTTCTAACTTTCAAGTTCTAGAAGTCAGAAATTACATAGTTATTTTTTTTCCTGGAGTTACAGATAACGTTTGGTAATACTTTTGGACCAGAAGAAATTGTGCGGTTTATTAAACAAAAATTGATTAAGTAAACCAATAGAAGTTTAGAGGTTTTAGTCATAGATTAATTTGTGAAGTATCATACTGCTGTCTTTTACAATATATTTTGAGAACTGCAGTTTTTGTTCAAAAAGACAGCCTCTATAAACTGCAATACTAGTTGCTCTGATAAATTATAAACACAAGAATAAAACAGAGCACAAAAGAAGGGGGTGTCAATGATTTAGCTTTGATATTCTGTTGGCAATGATCAACAGCTGATTCAGATTATTTCTGCCTTGTCCAAGTGAATCAAGGCTTAAAATACATATCTGACTATGTAAATTATAAACAGTCCCATCTTCAGGTTATTTTACCTGCCTGACTTCATAAAGCAAAACATACTATTGACATTATGTGAAGTAGCATGATGATATTCACTGGGTGAGTTATGTGACAATAGGCTATATTAATGGGTAGACTACTGTCCCTTTTATTGTGTTAACAGGCTTATTTACATCTTCATATTTAATTTTCATAAGACAAAGTTTTTCCACTTTAAGCCAATATTTATGAAAGAGTAGAGCCTCACATAGTTAATAGGCCCTGGATTTGCACATGGATCTATTTGATTCCAATAACCTACTTTTAACTTTTAAAAGTAGGTTTGTCAATGGTGATATTTTGGGTGTTTTGTTTTTTTTCAAGAAAAACATATCCAGAAGTGGATGGAATGGCTTGTAGCTTGAGCACTCTAATTAGGGCCTATTATTTGATTTCTTTGTGGTACAGAAAAGAATTTCTATCTAATTTTTTTTAAAAAGAGCATGTAAATAAATATTTTTATAAAGAATACATATGATGGCCAGTAGGTACATGAAAATATGCTTACCATCCCTAATCATTAGGGAAATTCAAATTGAAATCATAATAATATATCACACCTGTTAGAATGGTTCTTATAAGAAATAATAAGCAGTAAGAATGGGCATTATTGGTGCAGTCAATAGAAAACAGTATGGAGGTGCCTTAAAAATTGACTATCAAACTACCATATGATCCAGCTATTTTTTTGGATATTTATCTGAAGAACACTAACTCAAAAGATGTATGCACCCCTCCTTCATTGTGGCATTATTTACAATAGCCAAGGTACATAAACAACCTAAGTGTCCATTAATAAATGATAAAGAAAACGTGATTTATATACAGATTGTAATATTATTCAGCCAAAAAAGAATGAAATCTTGCCATTTGCAACAACATATATGGAACTTGAGGGCATTATGCTAAGTGAATAAGTCAGACACAGATACTATATAATACCAAGCTCATAGACACAGACAACAGATTAGGGGCTAGGAGTGGGCAAAATTGGTGAACGGGATCAAAAGGTACAAACTTCCAATAAATAGGTCATGGGGATGTAATGTACAGCAGGGTGACTAGTTAATGATACTGGATTGCATATTTTTTAAATGAACTCTCTTAGCAACTTTCAAAGTTCTCGTTATAAGAAAAGGAAAATTCTGTAACTATGTATGGAGACAGGTGCTAACTAGACTTAGTTTGGTGATGATTTCTCAATATATAAAAATATTGAATCATTATGTTGTACACCAATTATACCTCAATACAAAAAAAGTAATTTGAAACAATCCCTTACCATAATCTCGAGAATTTACATGAAAGATAGAAAATGAGATTGATAATAGAGTATAAGGAAGAAGAAAATGTATATATTATTGGGTTAAATAGTGCGTTTCCTCTCCCTCTCTACCTCATCTCTGTACGGAATCTCAGGTCACCTTATTTGTAAATAGGGTCTTTGCAGTTGTAACAAGTTGATCTCAAGATGAAATAATCCTGGGCCCTAAATTCAATGACTGGTGGTACCTTTATTTATTTTTTAAATTTTATTGATTTTTTTACAGAGAAGAGGGGAGAGGGATAGAGAGTTAGAAACATCGATGAGAGAGAAACATGGATCAGCTGTCTCCTGCACACCTCCTACTGGGGATGTGCCCGCAACCAAGGTACATGCCCTTGACTGAAACTGAACCGGGAACCTTTCAGTCAGCAGGCCAACGCTCTATCCACTGAGCCAAACTGGTTAGGGCTGGTGGTGCCTTTATAAGAGATGGGAGAGGTAGATGTGGACAGAAAGTGGAGTTTTGCTGCCATAAGCCAAAGTATACCAGGAGACACTAGCAGGCAAGGACAGGTTATTTCCTAGAACTTTCAGAGGGAGCATGACCCTGCTGAGAGTTTGATTGCAGACTTCTGGATTCCAGAACTGTCTGAGAATAAATTTTTGCTGTTTTGAACCATTCAGTTTATGATAATTGGTTAAATAGCCCTAGGAAATGAATACATCATATGAATTATTTTAGTCTATACAATTAGGGGATTGTTCTAGTATAACAGGTAAAAAATGAAAAAAGTGCTATTTTTGACGAAACCATAAAAACAGAGGATATTTTTAATGACATTACGAATAAAGTTGTGCCCTCAAACACATACATATATGGCTGCCAAAGAGTCACACGCAATGTTTTTTGGAAGTTAACATTAGTTCAACACACTCAGCACACATATTGATGCACAGTAATTGTTCAGATGTTTCTTTTTTTTTAATTTATCTTTATTGTTCAGATTATTACAGTTGTTCCTCTTTTTTCCCCCATAGCTCCCCTCCTCCCATTTCCCACCCCAACTTCTGTCCTTGCCCCCCCACTGTCCTCATCCATAGGTGTACAATTATTGTCCAGTCTCTTCACGCACCCCCAACACCCTTAACCCCCCAAAATTGTCCGTCCACTCCA
>PVJC01023108.1:0-26682 GCA_004026665.1 Murina feae
CACCCCCCAGTGCATGAACCCTGAGGGGCCTGTGGCCAGCCTGAAAACAGCCCTCAGCCCCTCACCCAGGCTGGCCATGCATGCCAGCAGGTGGACATCTCCCCCAGGGGTCCCAGACTGTGAGAGGGCACAGGCCAGGATGAAGGACCCCTTCTTCCCCTTGCCGAGTGCACAAATTTTTGTGCACCGGGCCCCTAGTTAAGAAATAAATAGGGAAGGAACATTCTTAAGTAAGAAATAAGTGTAACACATGAAGCTCTCCGTATTTTAGCTTGGAAAACTCAATCTACCAGCATTGAATGAGGATGCTAAAACTCCGACTCTTAGGCTTATACTATGCAATTAAGTGCCTGGGAAAATGCCCGAGTCATTCTCTCAGAGCAGTACGCTAATTTATGGGCCAGATGAAGAATCTGAGTCACTCTGTCCTTGTTGGGATAGATAATTCCACCGGGGCCTGTAATTTAGATCAATAAATGATGGTTTTGCAACTCTTGTAAACTGAGAATCATTTATGTATTTATTTCTCTCTCTTTATGTTTGGCCTTTAAAGATTAAGTTACTGTACTTATAGCAATGGCCCTGCGGGTCAACAGTTACCAGTAGGGGTGGGTGAAAGGGTAGAAAGGGGAAGTAAGAATGTTGAGGATACAATCTCTTTCAGCAACTGGGGTCATGAAAAACTAATGTTCAGACATAAAAATATAATTTGATGTGTGGCTATGGTTTTGTCTTAGATGGATTACTTTTTGGAGCTACAACTCAGACTCATGTGCCTCTCAAAACCCCCTTTTTGTTTTTTTGAATTTTTGTAAGATTATTTGAGCCAAACAAGATCTCAAATGCTCCTTCAAAATCCCTTTACAAAGGAGATGCTTCCCCTTCTATGATTGCCAGGTACCGGATTACTTTCTCTACCATGGTCTGTTCCAGCAGCCACGGGCTCTACTCCACAGCTGGGCTGTGTTTCTATCTTCCTTTGAACCATCCTATTCCTCTATGATGTGCCCACAGTGTCCTGTTTTCTCGAGTGCTGCACACTCAAATGCCTGGAACAAAGCGAGCATTTAATCCATTTCACCAGATGAATGACAGATGCAGGAATCAGGCAGCTAAGCTGTTCATCTGGTGAAAATATTTTCCTACATGTGAACTGTCCAGAAGGGCTCACTCACAATTAAAACCAGCTCGGGATCAGTGGCCGCACTCTTTGATGAGGAAGCTGTTCTGTCAGTCATGCTACTTTAATTATAAGAATGCTGGTCACGCTGCCCTGGTTACTTGATGCCAAGATTTTTAGAGATTCATGTTTGGTTCACATCTTGGGGGCTGAATGTTACCTTTCTTAATTTTTGTTATATTTTGCCATATTTCATATTTGGAGCATTTGCTTCCATTATTTGTAATTATCAAGTAACCAAACCTTAATTAGCATTGTAATTTTAAGGTGGTCAGTGCCTTGAATGGTCATTAACTAACATTTTTCAGTGGGAATCGAAAACCATTTATAAGACATTTTTCAGTTGTTCAAATTAGTCTTAAATGCTTCTGTACCTAACTTGTGAGCATGTCCTTTGTTTAACCTGAAATAGAGTTAGAGCAGCTAAGACAAAAGCATATTTCACTTACTTTTCAATCTCTTTTTAAATGGCCCATGGCTTTCTTACTTATGAAAAAATGTGTAAGTCCAAAATTCTCTTTGTGACTTGCTTTATTTTCCACCAAGGAAGGAAAAATAAATAAATTCAACCAGGTGTTAGACAGAAATGTGTGTTGCTGCAGCTAATAATATGCCATGCTTTTATAATGAAAACTGTGAGTATGTTTTTTGCCTGAATCACATCCCATGTCAATTTAAACTAAGGCTCCATTAAAAGAAGAAATAGTTAAAACTTTACATGTAATTAAATATTTCAGTTATTCACCTTCTTCATCAATAGGTGCAGTGGACATAGGAATTGGTTGGTCATAGTCATAAGCTCGATGGCAGAGCCAGAGTTATAACGATTGGTGAGTATCAGAGGAGGAGGAGGAACACATGCATGAACTGTGTGTGTGACCCAGGGACACACAGATGTAGAGTATTCAATGGTAAAGATCACTGCCCTGAAGCCAGACCACTGAGTTCCAATCCTGACTCTGTTACTAAGTGTGAGATTGGGCAAGTCACTAAACCTCTCTATGCTCGTTAATTCACCTGTAACAGGGGGACAATAACAACACCTAACTAATAGGTGATTGTGATTATTAAATGAGTTAGTATGTGTTGCTCAGAAGAGCAATTAGAACATAGCAATCAGTGTTAGGAATTACTTTATCACTACTGTCTGAGAGAATGTAATATAAAGAGGCAATAAAAGCCCTATCTGGTTTGGCTCAGAGGATAGAGCATTAGCCTGTATTCTGAAGGGTCTATGGTTGGATTCCAGTCTAGGGCACATGCCTGGGTTGTGGGCTCGATCCCCAGTAGGGAACATGAAGGAAGCAGCCGATCGATTCTCTGTAATCATTGATGTTTCTATCTCTCTCGTTCTCCCTTCCTCTCTGAAATCAATAAAAATATATCTTAAAAAAAGAGGCAGTGAGAGGTAGGTTATGTTTAATGTCTCAGAAGTTGAACAGTAAAGATATTCATCATTGAACTCTGCTAGATGTATAACTCAAACTTCCTGGAATTGTTAGTGGAAAGCATAGATAAAAGAATAATATAAACAAGCCAACATTATTGATTAACTCTTTGCCCCTTCTAACTGAAACATTATTCTTCTTCAACTATCTAACCCTCAAATAGGTAGGCGTCCACTATGCTTAAAAGGAAGCTGACTTCATCTTTTTTGAAGTGGGCTGGATTTGGTCAAAATCAAATTAATCAAAATCAAATTAATTCTATCTTCCATCTTCTGTGCAAGTGTTTAGCAACTGAGGTTTAAGTTAGTCACCTTGTAGTACTGCTCATAAGTCTCCAGCTGGGCCTAATCAAACACCTAGGGGAGTTAAAATGGGCTTCTTTGAGGGATATTTGCTTGAGGTTATGATGAAGCCCATGGAGATAAATCTTATTCATGTTCTTCTATACATTATTCTGCTCCTTATGTGAGAAACGTTATTTTCATGAACATAAAAATAATTGAATTTATCACAAAAATACACCATTATTAAGCCACAAAAATGTATCTATGTCAAAAACATGGCCATAATTTCGAATTCAAATGGTGAGTACTATGCTAACATCTTTTAATATGGAACCACCATACTCTTTTCAATTTCATTGGAGACACAGAAGAAAACTGAAACTCAAAAGAACAAAGAAATTAGACAGAAATTAAATTGCTAAACCTATAGGAATTAAGGGGAAAAAAATCTTCATAATCTACCCAAGGTTACATCTTCCAACAGATACTGGGTAAGAGAAACACTAAGTTGATTCTCACCTTCCCTGGAGACCTACGGCTCTTCACAACCTCCAGTCTGACCTCCAGGACCAGGAAAAAGAACCGTCGGGAACATGGGACGCTGCATCAGAGCTGTCACCTGAGCAAAAGTGTGGCGGCAAAGGAAGCTGGTCTAGGACCAGTACACATGCAACACTTTTGAAATCAAAGGCAGAGAGAACACTCTTTCAACAAAACAATGACAGAGAAATCCACCGTGCACAGAACTAGTTGTTACTGACAAAGGGACTACAATGAAGCAAGGTTTAGCTCTGTGCCACATGACTCTAGAAGCAGAGTTAGCGCCATGTGACAGGGGGTAGGCAAAGCCATCGCTGAGGGAATGAGTGTCCTGGCAGGTTTTCTCTCATGAGCAACAACAGAGACATACAAGTTCATAAGAATTAAAAAACTAAGCGTCCCGATAACATTACAGTACAACAAAGGAAAAAATCACATTAAAACATTAGAAACCATCACTAAATCTTATTAAACAAGAGGTAATTATTTATGATTATTTATAATTTATATATCTAATCTAATAAAAGAGTAATATGCAAGTTGACCCTCACTCTGTTGCATCTAAGCCATGCCCACCAGCCAAGCCACCCCCACCAGCCAATCAGAGTGACAATATGCAAATTAATACAGCCAAGATGGCGGCCGGCAGCCACAGAGCTGAAACAAGCTAAGGTTCCTGTCTGCCTACGCCGGCTGTGGCAACAAAGTTTCCACAAGTTTCAATTATAGAAGATAAATAAACCCCAGAGACCTGCTTCCAGCCTCGGGCTCAAGGAAGCGCTGGGAGCCTGGGTTGTCAGGGGCAACCCGACCTGGGCTCCGGTTAAAGCAACAAAGTTTCAACTTTAGAAGTTAAATAAATTCCAGATACCAGCTTCCAGCCAGCCTTCTGTAAACAGCCATCAGTCACTCACTCAGGCTGGCCAGGTACCCCAGCAGGGACCCTCTCCCTGAAGGTGCTGTGGCCAGCCTGAAAACGGCCCTCAGCCCCTCACCCAGGCTGGCCACACCCCCACGGGGTGAGGGTCCCCACTGGGGGGCTTGGCCAGCCTGCAAACAGCCATCATCCCCTCACCCAGGCTGGCCAGGCACGCCAGCAGGTGGACATCCCTCAAGGAGTCCCAGACTGCAAGAGAGCGCAGGCCGGGCTGAGGGATACCCACCCCCCCCAGTGCACAAATTTTTGTGCACCAGGCCCCTAGTTTATAATAATTGTGATATGAAACATGAACACAAATCTCAAAAAACTTTATATATATATAAATGTCTAATACCAATGGTAATGTAGATCTAAAATGCCAAATTAAATGAATGAAAGTAAACTAACTTGGCAACTAAACTAGTGTTTACACTGAGAATCTGGATGAAGAAGAAGAGAGAAGCTCGATGCCTCCTCAACTTCAATATTAAAGAGGCGGCCTCCCAGAAACAGCAAGATGGCGGCATAGGTAAACACTGTAAATGCAGCCGTGCACAACTATTTCAAAATAACCATGAAAAGAAAGCACAGACACCACCCACACCCACAGGAAGGCTGGCTGAGTGAAAATTCTATAACTAGAAAGAGACTGAGACTCAGAGGAGTGGCGGAAGCAAAGTACAGAGGTATGGAGGTGCGTGCACGGGGCTCAGGGAGAGGGCTGGCACCAGAGGACGCAGCTCTTTTTCAAACTGGAAGGAAAGCTCCCGGCGGCTGTGGACTCCAGTTCCAGGCAAGTTTCTGAGGACCCAGACGCATACCCAGAGAAGGGGGACTGACTGGCACTGGGAGGAAACCCAAAGTGGGTTTCTCTCAGCGTTGCTTGCAGCAATTACTGTGGGACACAGAGACCTAGTGTCTCTTAGCGCAGGGCTGACAATCGGCCATAGCTATTTGCTCCGCCCTTCAGACTCCCCGAGGCCCCGCCCCTCCCAAGCTGTGTCAGAGGCTTTTGTATATAAAAGGCTGAGTAGCCAAAGGCAAAGGCTAAATCAACACCTCCTTAAAGATACAAAAGCCAGCCTCACCCAGTGGCCAGAGTGGGACCATCCTAAACAAAACTCAGATCCATAAGGAACACACTCAGGGCAGACGCAGTGAGCACAAAAGCCCCACTGAAACAACTCTTGCCCCATAAGGGTGTCTCCAGCACAGAAGTTCTCCCACTGTAGACACAGCTGACTCTCATAACCAAGTGGCTTAGAGGTTAATTCCTCTCAGTGATCACCTAACTCAGAAAGGGAAGCAGCCAAAATGTGGACACAAAGAAATAGGCCACAAATCAAAGAAATGGAGGAAAGAAAATGACAAGATATAGAGTTCAAAACCATGATTATTAGGTTTTTCAAGAATTTTCTAGAGACTGCCGATAAATTTAGTGAGACCCTCGAGCATATGAAAAAGGACCAGCTAGAAATTAAGCATACACTGACTGAAATAAAGAATAATATACAGAGATCCAACAGCAGATGAGAGGATCGCAAGAATCAAGTCAAAGATATGAAATATGAAGAAGCAAAACCCACCCAGCCAGAAAAGCCAAAAGAAAAAAGCTTAAAAATATATGAAGATAGTGTAAGGAGTCTCTGGGACAACTTCAAGCGTACCAACATCAGAATTATAGGGGTGCCAGAAGAAGAGAAAGAGCAAGATATTGAAAACCTATTTGAAGAAATAATGACAGAAAACTTCCCCCACCTGGTGAAAGAAATAGACTTGCAAGTCCAGGAAGCGCAGAGAACTCCAAACAAAAGGAATCCAAGGAGGACCACACCAAGACATATCATAATTAAAATGCCAAGGGCAAAAGACAAAGAGAGGATCTTAAAAGTAGCAAGAGAAAAATAGTCAGTTACCTACAAGGGAGTACCCATACGACTGTCAGCTGATTTCTCAACAGAAACTTTGCAGGCCAGAAGGGAGTGGCAAGAAATATTCAAAGTGATGAATAGCAAGAACCTACAGCCAAAATTACTTTACCCAGCAAGGCTATCATTCAGAATTGAAGGTCAGACAAAGAGCTTCACAGACAAGAAAAAGCTAAAAGAGTTCATCACCACCCAACCAGTATTATATGAAATGCTGAAAGGTATCCTTTGAGAAGAGGAAAAAGAAAAAGGAAAGTAAAAATTATGAACAACAAATATATATCTATCAACAAGTGAATCTAAGAATCAAGTGAATCATAATAAACTGATGAATAGAATAGAATCAGAGGCATAGATAGGGAGTGGACTGACAATTTTCGGGGGTTAAGGGTGTTGGGGGTGCGTGAAAAGAATGGACAATAATTGTACACTTATGGATGAGGACAGTGTCGGGGGGGGCAAGGACAGAAGGTGGGATGGGAACTAGGAGGAGGGGAGCTATGGGGGAAAAAAGAGGAACAACTTTAATAATCTGAACAATAAAGATTAAAAAAAAAAAAGAGGCGGCCTCCCAAATGCTGTTTGATAGAAATTCAAAGTTGATAAAATCAAAAAACAGAATGAAACAAAGGCATCAAGAAAAGCGTAAGTGACCTGTGAAAACAGGGAACGCAACCTTAAAATCTCAGCAGAGAAAGCCAGGCAGGACTCACTCCGAGGACGTAAGTGATGGAATATTAAGGGCTGGTTCCTGTGGAAACGCAGTGGCTCATGTGCACATTGCAACACAACCAAGCGAGCTGCACACCGAGGGGACACGAGTGAAACCTCACATAACTCTCCTCTAAAGCTCGAGGCAAACAACAGAGAACAATTTTTAAACAGGAGAAAACACTTCATCATGGATATAAAAAGACAGCCTTAGCCTCAAACCACAAACCCTGCAGCACATTTGCCAAAACTGTCAGCCCAAACGTTGATGAGGAGCGTGCTGAGAGGCGACACTGACTGACTTGGAGCCCAGCAGAGCTGAGGTCCTCCGGCAGTCAGTGTCGCCGGGTGCAGGGCCGCCACCGCCAGCCTTACCCGAGGTCCCACCTGGCACGGCGCTGGCCACAGGAGCGGGGGAAAGCTCAGGGGAGAGTCGGGCTAAGTTTTATTTGTGTATTTATTAGGGTTTGGTCTCCAGGCTCAGGGGCATGTGGAGAGCACAGGAGAGTAAACAGCGGAGAGGAGCCAGGCCGCAAACCAGAGGCCTGGGACCGACCAGGAGCTGCAGGAAGCCCGAGAGGCTCCTGAGCGAAACCGGGGGGAGCTGGGCCTCCAGCACTGAGACTGTGGTGAGACCCAAAGCAAACAGCGGTGCGGGGCCCAGAGAGAAGGCCCCTCATATATTTCACTGAAGAAGGAAGAGGGAGACAGAAACGACGACGAGAGAGACTCATTGGTCGGCTGCCTCCTGCAGGCCCCACACTGGGGATGGAGCCCGCAACCCGGGCCTGTGCCCTGACCAGGAATCCAACCGCGACCTCCTGGTTCTGAGGTTGATGCTCCACCATGGGCCACACTGGCTGAGCCCTGTTCCTTATTTGTAACTGCCTCTCCTTATACTGTACTTTGCTGGAAGCCAGTACTCATTCAAAGATAATTTTAATAAAAAATAAAGTTCCTATCCAAAAAAATTGGCAACATAAAAGGAATAGACACATAATCAAAAGGTAAGTATCATACACCTCAAGAAGAATTGCTCTATCAAAACATAGGAAAGCTAGAAATGATGTAAAACCTCACAGAAGGAAAGATATCACTCTTTTAAAGTAAAGAAATGAGAGATCAGTTTAAGAGATCAGAAAAAAGGTCATAAATTATTTCAAATAAACAGCTTGAGAATGGGCATCGGGATCAATGAAAGCCAATTAAAAAGATTAAAGGTGTTAACAGAAACCACAAGAAGACAGAATGAAATGACTGAAAAAAAATGTTAGAAATATACAGATAGATTTGAGCCCAAAATTATAACCGAAAGAAAATGCCAACTAATAAACAAGGACAAAGGAAAGGTGGAAGTATGGTGATAGGGGATCTGGGCCACCCATGCTGAGTGGTTCTGAGGAACCTGGAATGTATAGAATACAAAATCCACTCACAATAAACCGGGAATCTGTAGGTTTACGGAGCTTGGTACTCACCAGGAAAAACTGGTAAGACAGCAACAGACCCCAGACCCGTCTCAGGGGAGCGTCTCACACCAGAAAGGAGAGGTGTCTTCTGGCCACTAACTAAAGGATCTCTTTATCCTCCACGTTTTGAGAGGAAGGAAATGCAAGCCCAGACCTTTCCTTAGGGACATTTTCATCAAGTGTAACAGCAGCAGGCAGATGATCACGTGTCCAAGAACTTCAGTGCCATACAAACACGCACACGAAATCAGTCTCTGAGGGCAGTGTGACGGATGTGGCGCCATAGAAATTACTGGAAGTGGGGGAATTCCTAAAAGGTTGTGCCATCAAATCCTGGGAGAGTATTCCATTGGACTTGGTTTTTGGCTTTCTTGTAGTCTTCAGATTCACTGAAGTCTTTGAAAATATCACGACTTAGTGGCCATCGCCACGGGAACACAGTGCGGTGTGACGCTGTCCATGTGTAAAGGGGCTCATAGTGTGAGCAGCGGCAGCCCTAAGGACCGTGACCTGGAGCCAGCAGGAAGTGACCTCAGGCAGTGTGTTGAAGGCCAGATGCTTCAGCTGGGAGCTTCCTGTGGACTTGGTAACATCTAAGAGGGTTTGTGAAGCAGGAAGGTTCAGAAATGGGGTTCTGCTCGAGGAGAAGTCTACGTGGGCCTGGAGCCACTGTGATTCTGTCATCGAAAGACGTGCGGACTCAGGCTGCCGAGGCCCCCCAGGGAGACGCTCACTATGATAGACCTGTCAGTCCCTCCTCCTCAGAGCACACTAAGTTATCTGATTTTCCTAAAATGTTCTGTCACCATACCTGGGCATCACACAGAATTGTGAAATTAGAGTGAGTTTTGCAAAATGTGACTAAAAGAAAAATTACATTAGACGTTCCCACTGAAAGTAAATATTATCAACCCAAAGGTCCTCCTTTTCCTTCCCCTGCGATTGGAAGGGGTCTATCTTACTGAAGACTAAGTTCATTTTCGTAATAAAAGACTGAACTGAGAGAAAGCAAAGGGAAAACCGTGTTCTTGAGTGATGCCTGTGTGCAATAAAAGAGGAGAGGGGACAGAAAGGGGGCAGCAGAAATGTTGTAGAGGATTGTACACTCTGATTTTCTTCGGAAGTTGTGAAAATGTGTTAATGTGTTGTTGTTTTTCATTAAATTTAGGGGTGACACTGGTAATAGGATCGGATAGATTTCAGGCATGGGTTTGTACGTTATGAGATCTGTATCTTACTCCATGTGCCCAGCACCCGGAGTCAGATCATCTTCTATAACCACATATTAGCCCCCTCCACCCTCATCCCTCCCTGACAGACACACACAGGACATGGGAACAGCCAACGTGTCCTGTGGCAGAGGACCGGATAGAGACATGGTGCATACAGACGATGGAAGGCTGCTCAGCCAGGAGAAAGGATGAGACACGGCCGTTTGCGATGACATGTGAATGGTTTTTAATTAATCATTAAGCCACTTCGGAAAACGAACTGTGTTTATTTGACTGCTAAATGGTTGGGACACAAACTGTAGATGCAGTTACATTGTGAGTCCTCTTTCACTATCACAAAACATTCATAATCATTCCTACAATATCCTCAGAAAGAACATTGAGAAGCAGTTATAGATTACCACAGAAAGTTTGTGGTAATGATGTTTGGCAATGATTTTTTTAAACATTATTTCTACTAATCACAAAACCAATTATTTGATTTATCCAATACTTAACTATATAACTCTATAAATTTCTCTTACTGAGAAATATTTGGAAGACTATGGAGTATTTTTATGTTTTAAGTTCTTTTGATGTTGACATTGGATCTGTTTTCTGAGAGTCTGGCCACTTTTGAAAAGAATTCTAAGCCATCTTTTACATCCTAGAAACGGTTCCATTACTGAAAAAACTCTCACAAGACTGTGAGCTCAGCTGTTTCCCATTTTCATGTTTCATGTACAAACTTGCTTTAAGGAATGCAAATGGCATGTGGTGACTCCGAGGACAGCCTCTCCTCGTGCTATGGAGACTGTGGGATGTGACTGCTGAGCAGGCCGAACTGGTTCTCGCAAAAGGAAGACGGCAGCTCACGGACTTCGGTGGAGCACACTTTTCTAGAATTAGCCCTTGGTGACAGAACTCAGGCTTCGTCCGAGCCAGCGCTGCCCTGCCGTCCAGGCCAGTCCATGAGGCTGCTCGAGAGGGTCTCTGGGGCCCTGGACTGTGGCTGCTTGTCTCTTGCTTCCCCACTTCCTGGGGCTGTGAACCCCCGTCAGCTCCGTCCTGCCTGTGTGAGAGGAGTCCCCAGCAGTAACCTCGGGAAGACCCAGTCTCCCGTGCAAGGAGGGTGGCTGGCCGCCAGCTTCAGTGTCAGCTCCGTGAGGCTTTGTCTCAGCTTTTGGGCCAAGGCCAAGTCCATCCCGAGCAGCCTCAGCACCGAGTGAGCACAGTGAGGACAGCAGGGTGGGGTTCCTGGGGTGAGGAGCTCCTCTGACCTGGGGCTTGGTGCTAGAGCTCCCCTGGGAGCTGGCGAAGTCCGCGTCATAAATGCCTCCTAGTCCGAGCCCTCCCCACCCAACGCCACGTCCTCTGACCCTGGGACATCTCGGAGCACTTCCAGCTCCTGAAGCATCTGCCCTGAGATGCCCCCGCCCCGCAGGTCCCACGCAGCTCTGGACTGACCTGCACAGCTGGCGCTGGGAGGAAAGGGCCTCAGGCGCAGGCAGGAGCACACAAGCTCCCTCACCGCCTTGCTGGGAGCCTCGAGGGGCAAACAGCAGCGGCCTGAGGTCCTCCAGCTGCTGATCACCCACTCCCCCACCTCCAGCTCCCAGCGGGTCTCCTTAGAGCATCTATGTCACCGCTGAAACGGATTCCAGTGAAGGCGCTGTTACAATCACCTCTTCCAGTGTATGCTGGGCGCTTCTCTCCATTTCACCAACAGTAAGAGGACTGGGGTTCTCTGAGCACAAACCATTTATCCGGTAATTCTAAAACATCAAACTACACACTTGATGCTTTCTTCCTGCGACACTGCCATCATTATTTGCAAATCTCCATTCTGTATAGCCTACTTTCTTTGTGCTTAACTTGTAAAGACTCAGGACTTACACTCTGGACCGGTGGTAAGGTCTTCTACCTACAGTCTTTCATTGTTGTTGTTGTTAGTCCTCACCCGAGGATATTTTTCCATTGATTTTTAGAGAGAGAGGAAGGAAGCGGGAGGGAGAGGAAGAGAGAGAAAGACGCACTGATCTGAGAGAGACACATCGATTGGTTGCCTCCTGCGCACTCCCCGACGAGGGCCAGAGATGGAGCCGGCAACCGAAGCATGTGCCCTTGATCAGAATCGAACCCGGGACCCTTCTGTCCATGGGCCGAGCTCTATCCTCTGAGCCAAATCAGCCAGGGCAGCCCACAGTCTGAAAGTCTTCTGGAGGGAAACTAGGACGAAATAAAACAGCACCCTTCTTCCCAGAGAGAGAAGTGTCATTTGCATGGAATGCCTTGCAGTGGCCTCTCAGGACCTCTTATGTGTCCAATCAATTCCACTGGTTTTCCTATGGAATAAAATGCATGCCTATCCTCACCTGTTTCCTTCCCCACAGTCGGCCACAGTCCAGCTGCATCACCGTGAGCAGACCTCAGTGCTCGGGTCTGAACAGATGTCGGTCCAGGAGGAAGCATCCATGATGTTGGCTGTGTGACATTCTGCGAGCGTTTCCATGTGTCTTCACATTCTTCCTAAACAAGCATCTGGGACAATGTGAGGAGAAGGGAAGGTGCTCTGGGGAGTGGGAGGAGGCCCTTGGACATGATGTTGAAATTCCTGTTATCTCTTCCAGTCTGACCCCCGTCATTTGTGGGTAGAATCATGGGAAGGAGCAAGCACCTGTGAGACACAGGCCTGCCTTTCAGGATCTGTAGGAGGCGCAGTGGCCTTGCCTGATCCATCTCATCCACAGTGAGGGAATGAGCAGGATGGGTGCCATGTAGCTTATCTCTGCCTATCTCTTTTTTAAACATATTTTTATTGATTTCAGAGAGGAAGTGAGAGAGAGAGAGAGAGAGAGAGAGAGAGAGAGAGAGAGAGACCAATGATGAGAGAGAACCACTGGTTGGCTGCCTTCTGCACAACCCCAACTGGGGGTTGAGCCCGCAAACCCAACATGTGTCCTGACCGGGAATCTAACTGTGACCGCTGGTTCATAGGTCGATGCTCAACCACTGAGCCACACTGGCCGGGCCTATTTCTTTTTTGGTTTCAGACACTGTCAGACACACATCACGCAAACATGTCCGTTAGCCATTTACAAAGCCCTGAGTGGTCCCTTGTGAGTGGCTTCCCATAGGTCTGACGCAGGAGAAAGGACCTATTGCTCGAATCCATTCAGGGAGCAGATGTTATAGCTAGAGATTTGTTCAACTACCAAGTCAGTGGTAAAACACTTTGTAACTAAAGCTTAGATAAAAGGCAAAACATTAAGGAGACTTTGTGGCAAATGTCCTAGAAATACACATTTTTAAAAGACCGTCTGAACATGAGCTAGCCTGCTAATTATCAAGAAACATATCCTAAACTGTACTTTAAAATCAAATGTTTGCTGATTGAAAAACGAGTTAAAATATAAACAAATGTAAAAAATAAAGCAAAATGATGTGACAGTTAAATGATCATTTTGTATTTTTAAGTTTCTCAACAGTTAGGTAAGCCCAGCTCTTTTGCTCCCTCTCCCACCCTCCCACAAGGAGCTGATGTCATTTTAAATCCCGAGAAGAACTCAAACATCAAATTCAATGCAAGAGAATGTATTTTCTGTGTGGGAAGAAGTAAAACCAACACGAATAATGGCCAGACCGTATGGAACCAATTATACCTGGCAATAAAGTGCAAGGATAGTGTTTCTTTTGTGACACATTTTCCACATTGGTTCCAGCAATCTATGCATCATTAGTAACATCTGTGACCAAGAAAAAATGGCAGTTAAAGCAGGAGAGAGAGAGAGAGAGAGAGAGAGAGAGAGAGAGAAAGAGAGAGAGAGAGAGAGAGGAAGAGTTGACTAGTCCGTTTTCTCATTTCAGCTGTTTCCCCTAACCTTTTTTTCCCAACAACAGAAAGCAAAGGAAACTGGAGAAGCTGGACACGTGATGTTCCTACAAATACGTTCCCACAAGTTTACGGATCCGGCCACTTTCCCTCCAGCAAAGGGGGAGGGGCCAGCCGCGGGTTCTCTGGGTGCCTGGCTGGGCCCCTGGCTCTCGCTCTGTTTTGCGGCGACATTCCCATCAGGGACGTTGTTTCAGGGTCCCTGTACTCACAGGCAAGCAGCCGTCCCGGGGAGAAGCGCGGTGACCCGCAGGACCAGGAGGAGGTGCCCTCTCTTCTCCAGGTCGAGTTGAGCCCCGGCCGGGCTCCCATGTGGCGAGCCTGGGCTCGCGTCCTGTGTGGACAGGGAATTTCCGCGAGGCCCACCCGGCTGACAAGAGCATGTTGGCTCAGACTCCACGCCTGGATGTTTCCTTTCAAAACATTATTTCACCTGCAACCTTTCAAGACACCAGACCGAGACTTCAGGAAGCCCATCCTCCTCCGAGGGTCTCACAGAAAGAACACGCCCCGCGCGCCCAAGGCATTCATCATGACTTCAGTCCCTACTATGTGCCAGGATCAGGGTTCAAGGCCGAGGTTAAAAAAATAAAGAAATAAAAAACCCACAAAGTTTAATACCGAACCCACAATACAAAATACATTTCCATCTGTAGCAACATAAATGCATTCGGCAGCCTGCATGTCATCATGGGAACCTGCTGTCAAGTTAATGTCACCATTTCGAGGTGGACTGTTCTTCGTTCTGGAATGTTTCAGGTTCTTCACAGAAAGCTAATGGGGTGCATTCGAGGGGAGAGATTGAGAATCGCTAGCAGCCCCAAATCATGTCAAAGGTGAACTTGGGGTACACCCACCACTTATAGATTCTACTTATAGATCCTGACTATTTCCCAGCCATGGGGACTAGCAGACTGTTCTCATTTGACAACAATAACATGGGATAGTGGTTCTGGCAATGAAGTTTAAATATATTTTTATTGATTTTAGAGAGGAAGGGAGGGGGAGAAAAAGATAGAAACATTAATGATGAGAGAGAATCATTGATTGGCTGCCTCTTGTACGCCCCCTACTGGGGATTGAGCCTGCAACCCAGGAATGTGCCCTTGATCAGAATTGAACCCAGGACCCCTTCAGTCTGCAGGCCAACTCTCTATCCATTGAGCCACACCAGCCAGGGCTCACAGTGAGATACAAATGGCAGTTAAGGCTGGGGCTTCCACTGGCCTCTGAATATGACTAGGAAACACGAATCCTCTCCTCTCGCTGTGGAAACGGGACACACAGATCTCCATGGCCCTCCCACGCCCCTGCTTGCCACCAGCAGGTTGGGAGCCACATAGAAACGCGCAGTTGCTGAAGATGGTACGCTGGGATGTTTAATGCACTCTGTCGCTCTGCCTCTACGTGAGATGCCAGCTGCAGACTGGTACAGGTGGGGGTGCAAAGCAGCCATCCAAGAATTCCATTTACCAGGAATCGCTTTCTGACCGCCTGGAAAGACCTCACCGAGATCTTTGTTAAAAACCGAACGCCTGACGCATATCTTAATTCCCTAACAGGACATGAATGTGAACGAAGTTAGCAATTCCAGAAGAAAGAGCATCTTGAATAACTGTCAGGACTGCTAGGCTCAAGTCGAATCATTTGGAAGAAAGCATGTATGCGACAGGCCAAGAGTAGTGACATTTAAGCGATCTGTTAATGCTGGACGCGTTGAGCAACACCTTCATTTCCTCCTGCAGAAACAATCTCGCCTCTCACTCAGACACAATATTGTCTTTGCTCTGTGTCCTGCAGTTACAGGCATTCCTCCGGCATTTTAAACATGAGCAGGACAGGCTGCTGGACAGATGCGAAACCAAGAGGAGGGCGACCAGCTAACTAAAACACGTTTACAAGTCATTCTCGCCGGCCGGCGTGGCTCAGTGGTTGAGCGTGACCTGTGAGCCAGGTGGTCGCGGTTCAATTCCCAGTCAGGGCACAGGCCCGCGTTTTGGGCTGGATCCCCAGTGGGGGGCGGGCAGGAGGCAGCCTATTCATGATTCTCCCTCATCATGGATGTTTCTATCTCTCTCTCCCTAACCCTGACTCTCTCTGAAATCAATAAAAATGTATTTTAAAAGAGTCATTCTCATTTGCTATTCCGTACCCTTCACACAGACCCTCTTCTCTCCCACTAGAATGCAGCAAGCTTCCCACTCCCAGCTTTACACAGGCTGGTGCCTGATCCGCCCTCGAGAAACGAGAGCCTGGCATCTGCGTGACCATAACAGTAAACCTGACCTGAGACGCTCGTTTTTATTAGAATGGTTTCTTTTTTTAATAGCGACGTGTCGGTATATTTTAAACAAAGTTTCCCCTCAGTTTCATCCAAACAGTGATGCGCTGAAGCATGTATTTATTTTTTAATCGGCTGGTGTGGCTTTAGGGTGAACCTGGACATGCCCTTCACACCCTGCTGTGACCCGTCACTGGTGTCCCGAGCCCCCAGGGACCAGCACAGCACAGCAGGAGCCTCTGGAGACCAGCTCTGGGTTTGGTTATATGGACCCCACAGGCCAGCTGCATCCCACAGAGGACAGATTGCTGCCCCTCTCTTCCAGAGCTCGCTGCTCTCCCTCCGCTCCCACGACAGGCACCCATGCCCTCGGTCTCCCTGACAGACCCTCGGTGGCAGAGAACAGAGGGGAATGCTGCATCTTGGTGACACACTGGTGACAGTGGAGGGAACAGTGGGTGCCCCAGGGCCCCGGTGAGAAAGCTGATCCCACACTGGGTTCCTGCAGGGCCCTGAGCCTGGGGAGTGGGCGCCTGGCGCTTGGGGCCGGGAGGACAGACTGGGACCCCAGGGCCCCTGGCTCGGCCATGTCAGCCCAGCTCCTCGCCTCTCCCTCGGCCTGGCACAGCCTGGACTGTCGTTTCCTACTGCATCCGACCTGCCCACCGACCTGTCTACAACAAGGCCGTGAGCCGTGAGCGCTGAGGGGGCTGACACGTGGGGAGGGACCCGTGCGGGCCACGTGGGCAGATGGCACTGCAGCCACGACTGCTCTGCAGCGGACCTGCCACGGGGCACGTGCCAGCCCTTTCTCCACCGTCAGCGGAGCGAGTGCAGTGCGGAAGCCCTCCCGGCGCGGCATCCTCTGCTGTTGCCTCTGGAACATTTCTCCAAGGTCTGAGCTCTTCATTGCCCAGGCCCATCTGCTCTCCTCTCCGCCCCTCCCTCCCTCCTTCCCTCCCTTCCCAGGCCCTTCAGGAGCACAGGCACGTCTATGGCCTCCAGGGCTGCAGCGGGCAGACCCAGCAGCAAGGGCCGAGCGGCTGCTCTTTTCCCAGGGAAACGGGTTCCTCAGCGGAGGGCATCGGCTGTTGCTCCAGCACCTCCCGTGAGCGCTCTGTCTCGGGGCCAGGCGCTGATTTTCCTAAGAGAAGCACATTCCTACGCTGGCCACACAGGCAACGTGACACTTGCTTTCTGGTTCCCTGTTTTTTAAATGTTAACTTGCAATTATAATGTAAGGATACTTGCTTTTGTGTAAAATTAAAAGGAAGAATAATGTCTCCTCGTCACTCCTGAGACAATCAGGGAGGACTGCACAGAGGAGGCGGCAGTCGAATTTGTGCGTCAGAAGTGAGTCATGGTTCACTGAGCAGAAAGGCAGTGGTGTGTCCTGCAGGTAGAGAGCGTGGATCCCTCCATTTCCTTTCCTCCCAGGACGTCAGGAAACCGTCTAGCCATCGTCCCTGGCCTTGGTCCCCGCCTGTGCCACTTCCCACCACCACACCTTCCTGCCTCTCCTCCGTTAGCCCGTGTCTCCCCCTCCTGGGGGCACACAGCCTGTAGAGCAGGGATCCTCAAACTTTTTAAATAGGGGGCCAGTTCACTGTCCCTCAGACCGTTGGAGGGCTGGACTATAGTTTAAAAGAAACTATGAACACATTCCTATGCACACTGCACATTTCCTATTTTAAGCAGGACAGGAAGTGGCGGCACAAACACCGCATGTGGCCTGCGGGCTGTGGTTTGAGGATGCCTACTGTAGCCTCATGGCCATGGCCAAGATGTTTTTGTCTCAAAAGAGAAAGCAGGGCACACTCCGAGGTGTGTGGCAGGCTGGGGTGGAGGTGTTCCCTTGGAGGGGGAGGAGAGTAGTCGCCATTGGCAACACAGAAGAGCCTGAGGGACGTCTGAGGGGTCGGGCGAGGCAGAGGCGCAGAGGGCGAGCGCGGTTCGATCTCTCCTTCCCTCGTGCCATCGGCAGCAAGACTCGCCCCGGAACCAGGAAATCTGCCCACAACCTAAGTAACAAAAAGGCAACTTTAAAGAATAGTCACTCACCCTTTATGTAAACGTTTCATGTTCAATCATATGAAGGACATAGTGCATATGGAAAGCACTAAATGCTGTAGTAATTAAAATGTTTTTCTTAATAAAAGTGACTTTTAAAATGTTTCAACGGTACTTTCAGTAATACCACTCAGTGTCAAAGTGATTAATATATGGGTGTGTTTGCCCATCTTACTTCAAACTCCAATACTTGGGGATACAAATTTCTAGAAAGAAACACTAAACAATTGTCCACCTCATTAATAAACCACTACAGAATTTCATTAAATTATAAGCTCTGTCAAACTAAAGCAACAAGGATGGAGGGGAGATGGGGGGCGGGGGTAATAGATCAACCGAAGGACTGTTATGCATGCATTTAAGCGTAACCAAAGGACACAGACCACTGGGGGGAAGGGGAGGCTGGGGGAAGGGCAGGGGAAAAAAAGAGATATTTGTACTAATCTTTGTAATACTTTATGTAAATAAATAAAAAAAATTAAAAAAAAATTATAAGCTCTGCTAGGGCTTTACAACATTTGTATTTATTTGAAACATTTTCAGGAACACCACTGTGTACATGGAATGTCTAGCACCTGGGAGGCATGCTTTAAACATTAACTATAATTTTATTCATATGAGATGCTGACCGACATGCTTGGCCATTGAAAGATGTGGTGCATATTTTTCTATCTTAATTTCGGTTCTTCTGTGTCCATCCTCAGTGCCCGTAAATGGGATTAGATTGTCGTATTGAAATAAGAATCTTGTAAATGGCGCCCACAGAACACAGTGCATTCTGGTACATACTTCACTTTTACTAGTGACATAAATTCATGGAAGTCATTATAAGTAGCTGGATAGCACACGATTAAAAAGAATGATGACCTTCTGAACTTACATTCTTAAGAGTCCTAATTATAAAATACTCTTTTGTTTCTAAGAATACAGTCAATGCAGTTATTGTTTCCTAAATGCGCTTGTTAATTTTATGACATATTTTCCAAATTCTCTTACAGTCACTCCTCCCACGGGCTCTGTCCACTTGTGTGAGTTTGGTCAGATCGGGCCGCTGGCCAAGGACAGAGAACAGAACACCGTGATGCTGCCCGACGCGCGGCCGGAAGCCCCGCTGCCAAATGCCACGCCCGGAGCCGCTGTGCCGCCCTGACCCGACCTGCACGGGCGGCCTTGCCGGAGCGTCGCTGCAGGGTGGGCCTTCTCCCACCCAGAGCCTCTCTTCTCAGCCTTCCACAGAGCAACAGGACGCGGATGCCACGGGAGAAAAGCGACCCTAATAGTTTTTAAAGTCACTCATTATTTGTTAATACGATGCGAGTCGAATTGTCTAACACTGAGAACTCATCTTCCATCTTGTCCTTTGAAATACACGAGGACTTACAGAAAGATAAAAATTACACTATGAGAAAACATATGTTTTTCTTAGCCAAAGTGCCATCTCTGACATAGAAACACTGGATTCTTGGGCCTGCAGTAGGTGAATGGATGGGGGCAAAAAAAAGGGGAGGGGGAGTGAAAAAGAAGCATGAATGGAACAACTCAAAAGGTAGCCTATCCTTTCAAAATTACTTAAAATACTTATTACACTTCTGGGTTTTATTGTACAACAATTCTCACCCAAGGATGTCTGTCCATTGATTTTTAGAGAGAGTGGAAGAGAGAGGGAGAGACAGAAAGAGACACATCGATGGGCAGCCTCCTGCACGTGCTCCGACCAGGGCCTGGGCGGGGAGGAGCCTGCAACCGAGGTCCGTGCCCTTGACCAGAATGGAGCTGTGACCCTTCGGTCCACAGGCCGACGCTCCATCCACTGAGCCACACCGGCCGGGCTATCTCATACCATTTCAGAGAAATCTTCAGCAGTAACTGTAGGCCTCTGGCGCCTCCCTTCACACGGACATTCCTGTGGCCTCTGGGGATGCATCCTGCAGGTGGACCTTAGAGAACAGGGCCCAGACTCAGCACAGCGCCTCCTGAGCTGCTCGGAGCCCCGAAAGCAGCTCCCACCCCCATGACAGGGGCTCTGGAGTCTCCCTCCCCCCGGACAAGTGCTGGGCGGGACAGACGGACAGATTGCCGCCTCTTCCCAGGCCCTGGGGGGTGGGGAGGGGGTGCAGATGGGGCCCGAGAAGGCAGAGGGGCCTCGAGTCTCAGGAGCAGAAACTAGCACAGGAGCCGGGTCCGAGGGGACACTCCTGAACTGCGATGGAGAACCTGCTGGGCCTTCCGTGTGAACGGGTCTGAGTGCGAAACTCCACGGGACCCAGTCACAGGGGCTCCCGCCCCCAATCTTGTGAGGCAGCCGCCAGGAGCTTGGCCAGGTTCCCAGTCGGTATCTGAGAACAACCTTCCCTCCTCTCCCTCCAGACCGCCCCCCCCCCCCCCCCCCCCCGGCTCCGTGCGCCCCCACAGGGGAGCCAAGGGCACCATCCGGAATACCGCCCAGCGCGCTGCTTTCCTTTCTTTTTAAAAAATGTTTTTATTTATTTCAGAGAGGAAGGGAGAGGGAGAGAGATGGAAACAGCGATGATGACTGCTTGCCTTTACAATGACGATCGGCTGCCTCCTGCACGCCCCACGCTGGGGATGGAGCCCACAACCCTGACAGGGAATTGAATCGTTACCTCCTGGCTCACAGGGCGATGCTCAACCACTGAGCCGCACAGGCTGGCCAGCACTCTATTTTTCTTAAAAAGGCCAACCTTTAAGAGAAACGAGTCCACCAAATGCTTGCTCATGGGGGGAGAGGGGTTCTCCGAGCCCACTGCCCGGGGGAAGGAAATGCTCCCTCCAGCCCCAGGGGCCCTGACTCACCTCGGGGGGAGGGGACCCTGAGAAATGCCCACAACACACCTCAGGGCAAGATGGAGACCTGACTTACGAAACGCTCTCCCTCCCCCACCACTCAGTGCCACGGCCGTCCCACAGACAGCCATTCCTTCCACCCGGTCCCACGCCCAGCTGCCCAGCGTCAAGGAAGCACTACAAGGCCCATCCGAAGGCAAAGCACAGGGCGGAGGAGACGGAGCGAGCAGCAGCCGGCCCGCAGGGATGTGGACTCACTCGGCTGGGAATGTACTAGTGAAACAAATGACTCGTGCACAAAGGGTGCGGGTGGGGGAAGCAGACAGCAGGTGATGTGCGCAGAGATGGAAATCCTGGGGGGAAGACATTCTAAAGATAAAAACAAAAACTGTAATAAAAATGGTTAAAAAAGGCTTTGAAGGGTGTATAAGTAAGAGCATCTTGAACTAAAGGAGAGAGCAATAGGAACCTCCAAACTGAGAAGTAAATAAAATCCTGGGAAACACCAACAACACAACATCCAAGGACTGTGGCATCACTGCAAAAGGCGTCGCATGTGCCCCGTGGAGATGCCGAAGGAGAGACAGACAGACAGGGAAGAAGCGTTTGAAACAACAGTGAGCGAGATCTTCCTGAATGAAGGCCAGGCCCACGCCACAGACCCAGGAGGTGCAGGGAGCACATGCAGGATAACTCTACGCAGACATATCATTTCCAAAGTCATAGACACATAAACAGCCTACAGGCCTGAGGACACAACGAGGATGAAAATTAGGAATTGCATCCGGCTTCCCAGAAACCATGCAAGAAAAGGTAAAGTGAGCTGATGTTCTGAGAGAAAAATCCCACCAACCTAGACTTCTGTGCCTCAGGCACTGCTCCTCCACAGCGAAGGAGAAGCAAACCTCTGCCTAAACAAAACCCAAACAAAACCGGAGCAAGTGTGCTGCCAGGAGACATACCTCGCAAGAGTGTGAAGCAAGCACCTCAGACAGGAAAAATAAAATACAGGTCAGAAACCTGGGTCTCCATAAAGGAAGGGAGAGTAAGAATGAATGAGTAAAGGTAAAATAAAACTTTTATTTATTTATTCACTTAACAAATAATAGTTTGTGCAAAATAATAATACCAGCATGTATTCAATTATGTAAGCTTACTAGGGGCCCGGTGCACAAAAATTTGTGCACTCAGGAGGTCCATCAGCCCGACCTGTGCCCTCTCGTAATCTGGGACTCCTCTGGGGATGTCCACCTGCTGGTGTGCCTGGTCAGCCTGGGTGAGGGGCTGATGGCTGTTTGCAGGCTGGCCAAGCCCCCCAGTAACATCCCTCACCCATTAGAGTGTGGCCAGCCTGGGTGAGGGGCTGATGGCTGTTTGCAGGCTGGCCAAGCCCCCCAGTAACATCCTTCACCCCATTGGGGTGTGGCCAGCCTGGGTGAGGGGCTGATGGCTGTTTTCAGACTTTCAGGCTGCCCACAGCTCCCATTGACCCAATGTCCCAGCAAGGCTGGCTAGATGCAGGTTTCTGGGGTTTGTTTATCTTCTATAATTGATACACTGTTCCTTTAAGCCGGGGCCTAGTAACGAAACCTCCTCTGCTTTACCTCGCACTTCTATAATGAAACAATGTTTAATAAGAAGTCAGGCCTGGCCTGCTGTTTGCTTCAGCTCCTAGGATTGAGACATTTGTTGCAAATATGATGTTCCCTGGAGCAGAGAGAAGCCCAGGCGGCCCGCAAACAGTTTCACTCCTGCTGCAACGGACACTGCCTGTTTACTCTGCTCTCTGAGTGCCGGCCTCCATGTTGGCTGGGTTAATTTGCATACAGTCGCTCTGATTGGCTGGTGGGCATGGCTTATACATCCCGAAGAAACAGTTAATTTTAATATTACGCTTTTAATAGTTAGGATGTTATGTAAGTTACTGAACATCATCTACTGTCAGAGAGGAAGTCAGCAGCTAACACTGTTATCACCTACTTGATGAAAATCACAGAACATTCTGATTTGATGAGAACTGTTTTCTGAGGATGTGGCTTAGTCGTGTGTGTGTGTGTGTGTGTGTGTGTGTGTGTGTGTAACTATTTATTACGACTCACTGTTATTTCGTTGGGCTCATTGCCAACTGGACAACTACAATGACCATGGGCAAGTCACCAGTTGCCTTGCTGGTAAAGTCATCATTCAACTCACATCTTATCCCTGGTGCCTGATAAAGCAAGGACTTACACATCATTTAAGACAAATACAAACAGAAACCAGAGAATCATTTCTTGGGACCATGATACTGTAGACTTCCCAGTCTTTTAAGCACGTAAAAATGAAGATTAATTTTTCCCTTTCTAGACAACAGAAAAGTCACATAATTGGCCTCATGCTTTAAAAGAATCAACTACTTAGACCTTGTGCTCTGGGTATGGGATGTGGTCAGTTGATGCCAGTCATTGTGGTTATGAAATGTAACTCCCTTCCCCAATAGCACACGAGGATTGCCCACTGGTTGCTTTCAGGGTCCCCTCGGAATTGTCGGGGGTATTTGTGGCGCTGACTGCACCTCTGAGGGAAGGGTGTAAGGACTGAACTGCCCAGCTTGGGCAAGCGCTACTTGGAGAGCATGCCGTCACCGAGAGCTGCGTCATCGCGAGAAGAAAGTGAATCCCTCCCAGCGCCCTCACTGAGCTTCCCTGTGTGCTAACACATACCTCCTGGCTGGCCGCGGGGCTGGTGTCTGCAAAGCTCATCATGTGCTCAAGTCTACAAAAAGAATATAAAATGTATTGCAGTCAGCTAAGCTGTTCACCTGCAAAATGCAAGAGCTTTAATGACCTCCACATTGACATGTTTCAGAGGCCGTTTCCAACTAATGACAACGGACTCCGTGATTGCTAAAGGTCGACATGGCTTTGAGAAGCATAGTTAATATATCGGTGCCCTCCCTCAGGGGGTGGCTCTGAACCCCCCTGGCGAGCCTGTGGGAGCTGGACGCTGGACGCTGGAGGCAGAGCACAAAGGCAGAGAGAACAGTGGAGGCAGCAGAGAGGCCTCTGGGTTCCCCTTGGAGGAAGCTAGGAAGTTTTTAAACCTCATGTAGGAAGCCAGGGGCATCCTGGCTAAGGAAAGAAGATGAAACTGGTTCAGGACAACATGGAATAAAGCCCTTCTGATCCGGACGGGGTGCTTAGTGTAGCATCACTCACAGGGAGGCTTTGAGGAGCAGCATCCACAACAGCAAAAGCAATAGTTCACGTGAATGAACTTGACTACATACGTGACACATATGTCACTTAGTATGTTTTTATTGATTTCAGAGAGAGGAAGGGAAAGGGAGAGAGAGACACACACACATTAATGATGAGAGAGAATCACTGATCAGCTGCCTCCCACACTGGGGATTGAGCCCACAACCCGGGCTTGTGTCCTGGCCGGGAATTTACCCCCAACCTCCTGGTTCATGGGGCGACACTCAAGCACTGGGCCACACAGGCCGGGCGGTACATGTCTCACTTACATCTCCTAGTGATGATAAGGGGATTATGATTAAACCTTTTTGCAACTTGACTTCACCATGCATTGTCCCCAGCAGCTGAGTCTGACATCCTCGCCCACTGTCCGTCCATTCTTCCCCATGTCTATGAAGACTGATCTTCCTTTGGGTTAGTGTAAGGATGGCATATTGTCCTCCATCCATATATTTGTAACCTATATGTGTCTCTATCTTCCATGTGGGTTCCCGAGAGACCACCCAAAGCTGGTCCTGTGTTTTGAGGCACTCTGACGATATGTCTCTTAATTGCTACCTTTAGACCACTGTGTTCACACTGGTTATCGACACAGCTGGAACAATAGCTGTACTGTTCATTGATGTTTTCTACTTGCCACCCTCATTCTTTGTTCTTATTTTTACCTTTCATTCTTTTTCTGCCTTTGTGGTCTTAACTGAGTATTTTATATTATTCTATTTTGTCTTCTTGGACTATAAGTTACAATTCTTCTTTTCTCTTTTTTTTGTTACTGTTGCCTGTTTGCAATATACATTTACAACTAATCTATGTCCACTTTCAATTAAAATTACACCACTTCATAGGAAATGTGAGTACCTGATAATAAAATAACCCTAATTCCTCCCTCCCATCAGCTATGTAATTTTTATAATTAATTTTACTTACATGTAAGCATGACATATGCCTCTATATAAAAGATGTATGTGTTTATATACATAACATATACAATCATAACCAACTGAATACATCGTTGGTATTATTATTTTGAACAAACTTACATGTTAAGTGAACTTAAAATAAGAAAAATGGTAGTTTTCATTTTACCTTCACATATTCCTTCTCTGATGCCCTTTCTTATTTTATGCAGACGCACGTTTCTGACGCTATTATTTCCTTTCTCTTCGAATAACTCCTTTAACATTCCTTGGAAACTATATCCACTGCAAGATAGTCTCTCAATTTTTGTTTGTCTGCGAAATTCTTTATTTCTCCTTCACTTTGGAAGGATAGGTTCCTGGGGTGCAGAATTCTAGGTTGGTGGGCGATTCCCCCCTAAACTAATGACACCTCATTCTGTTCTCACTTGCGGGGCCCTTACTCTGTGAGCCGGTGCTTTTATCCTACTGCTTCCGACGGGCGTTCTCTCTCGGCCTCCCTTGCTGCAGTGTGAAAACGGCATGTCTAGGTGTAGTTTATTTTTTATGCGTTTGTTTTGTTTTTACATTGATCCTGCTTGGTCTGCTCTGCTTCCTGGACCGATGGGTTAGGACTCACATCAATTCGGGGAAATTCTCAGGCATTACTGCTTCCAATATTTCCTCTCCATTTCTCTCTCGTTTGGTACCCCGCTGGGCATGGTACACCTTTCCTCGTGCTTTGACTCCTTGAGAGCCCTGTTCTTTTTTTTTTTTCCTGCGTTCCCTTTGCTGTTTGGCTTTCGTGCCGCACCCTGTAGCTCAGGGATTATTGTCTCAGCTGTGTCCAGGCTCCTCGGAAACCCATCAAAGGCATTCCTCCGTTCTGTCGTCATGTTTTTATCTGCAGCGCTTCTTTTGGGTCCTTTCCTGGGATTTCCATCTCTCTGTTTACATTGCCCATCTGTTCTCGAGCCCTGAGCACAGTCAAGCTGTTTAAATGTCCAGCCGGAGACGCCGGCCAGGCCTGCTTGCGCTCGCTGTGCCTCTCCAGTTGTCTTTTGTCTGTAGGTGAGCCCTGAGGTTTCTCCTCGACAGCTGGACATGGTCCCGGGGAAAGGAACTGCTGAGCATGGGCCTTTCTCATTGGGAGGGGGGGCGCCTAAAATTAGTTCCAGTCTTTAGGGAGCCTGTGCCTCTGGATCGGAACTTGCACTAGAATTTTTCAGCTCTGTCATGGAACGGAACCCCTCTCATGGGCTGCACTTGCGCATGTCCTGCCCTAAAGGCTGCTTCAGCTCTAACCGCTCCCCAGCAAGCTGCGCTCTGAGGAGCTGGTCTTCCCTGAGGGAGGCCTTGGTGGGAAGATGGCGTGTTTCAAAATTGCTCCCCTCCAGCCTCCTCCTGCGGGAAGTACGCAAGGCTTTTCCTCTGATACCCTGGGATCTTGTGGGGTTTTGTGGCTCAGTGGATAGAGCGTCGGCCTGCGGACTGAAGGGTCCCAGGTTCGATTCCGGTCAAGAGCATGTACCTTGGTTGCGGGCACATCCCCAGTGGGGAGTGTGCAGGAGGCAGCTGATCAATGTTTCTCTCTCATCGATGTTTCTAACTCTCTATCCCTCTCCCTTCCTCTCTGTAAAAAATCAATAAAATATATTTTAAAAAAAGAAGTGGGAAGCTTCAGGAATAAATTAATCCGAGTCCCAGCTCCACTGCTCAGTGGTTCTCGCCTCTGTCTCCCCAGGTCACCGTCACGCTCCCAGCAGTGCCAGGTGTCACCATACGCACTGCGCTGCCCAGGAGAGAGAG
>PVJC01023109.1:0-26681 GCA_004026665.1 Murina feae
AGCCTGCCCGCCAAGGGCCGAAAACAGTATCGCTTTCGCTCCTGCTGCAAGGGACGCTGCCTAAATGTTTACTCAGGTTCGTGAGTGGCGGCCGCCATGTTGGCTGGGCTAATTTGCATACAGCCGCTCTGATTGGCTGGTGGGTGTAGCTTACCCTGTCTCGGAGAAACGGTTAATTTTACTATTTCGCTTTTATTAGTTTAGATTTCTATATTATTTTCATGTACATTTTACTAATTTTCTTTCATCTCTAGCACTTCTATTATAGAGAAAGGGCAAATAGTGATATTAAAATATTTCTTCTAATTAATTTCTTTTCAATGTGCTTGAATTCAAGAACTAGGTCACTAGTGTCTAAAAATAAACCAGAAGGTTTAGAAGGAGCTAGCATATAAGACCAGCTTTCGTGGGTTCATGGTGGCAAGATAAGGTGCCAAGTCTTTACAAAGTAAAGTTTGGAAACAACGTCAGTCTTGGCAGAAATATGTTATCAGTTAGTGTTTTTCATATTTTAACTTTTAATGATCTCTATTTTTTAAAATTAGAAACAGCATTGTGATATTTTATGTAGTGGTGTCATTTTGCTAAGGAATGAATTGGACAGATAATTTTGTATTTTAATTTCTCTTTATTCTAGTAACCAAGACAAATTTTCAAGTCTGGGGTATCTAAGAAGATTATAGTTATCTGCCCCCTATATGTTCAGAATCACTTGAGTGTGCTTACTTTTCTAGGATCTAAAAGCAGACCACAGTGAGAAATCTAAGAACTTTTTAAACAGATGATTTACGTTACAAAGAGCAGGTCAAGGGATATTGAATAGGATGAGATGGTCTAAAACTCAGTTTTTGCACCTTCTCATTGGATATTATTTGTAAGACTCCCTCACTGTCCCAAATTTGTTACTCTACATTCTTGATTAATGTAGGTCTGATTTTAATAAATAAATAAATAAATAAATAAATAAATAAATAAATAAATAAAAAGGTGGCTCATTTCCTTTTTGAAAATCCCATTACAGATCTGCAATCTCTCACTCTGATGGTCAAAACTGAGAACCATTCTCTACCTGCCAGAAATAGCTTACTGTGCTAGAATCACCTTCAATCTTTTACTGAAAAAAGAAAAATAACATCTTGATCCTGTCATAAAATGTTTTACAACTTGCAGGCAATCAGCTTCTGTTGATCTTGTCATTCTATCTTTTGCTGATTCCCTGGCAGATGTCTCAGTTTTGCTCTTTAGCTACTTGAAATAATGTAGTTCATTTTCAAGATGTTTTAGTTTTCACATAAATTTATCAGAAGACTTTTTATAAACAGTGTGCTTGTGCTTATCAAAAATCAATTTCATCACTTCCATCTCATGTTATTTAATATTTATTGCAGTAAACGGTCTAAGTAATGGAAAGTTTTGAACAATAAATTCCCAATTCACATTCTGGAAAGTGATACTTTTTTCAGTTGGAATCACTACTTTTCACATGCTTATATTTTACTAGAGGCCCAATGCATGAAATTCATGCAAGAGTAGACCTTCCTTCCCTCAGCTGCCAATATTGGCTTCCCTGTGGCACCTGGGACCCAGGCTTCCCTTTGGCTGCTGGCAGGCACCCAGGACCCATGCTTCCCTTGCAACCCTGGCTTTGTCTGGAAGGTCATCCAGAAGGACATCCAGAAGGAAATTTGTTCTAATTAGCATATTATGCTTTTATTATTATATTGGAGGCCAAGTGCATAAAATTTGTGCACAGGTAGGGTCCCTAGGCTTGGCCGGCAATCAGGGCTGATCAGGTTCCCCACCTCCCTGCCTCTCCCTTCCTCACCACCTGCAGGCCACCACCACATGGTTCCCCCTGCCTCCCTGCCTCCTCCTTCCCTCACTCCCTCAGTGCCCTGCCACCACCACTGGTTGCCCCCCCATGTTCAGCGCTGCCCTCTGGTGGACAGTGCATGTCATAGCAAACAATCAAACTACTGTTCTCCTGGTTGAACTCCCAAGGGGACATTTTGCATATTAGCCTTTTATATATATATATAGGTATCTATTTTTACTAGAAAGCATTTATATTTTTTCAGTTATCTTTATTATTGAAAGTATTTTAGATGTTCCTTTTGTTTTGTTGTTTTTGTTTTCTATTGATAACCCACACCTACCCCTCCTGGACATTCACCACTTTGTCTGTGTCCACATAGGCATATAAGTTCTCAGTAAATATCTCCCTACCCACCTCAACTGACCCCACCTTCCCTCTGAAATTTGTCAGCCTGTTCCATGCTTCCATGTCTCTGGATCTATTTTGTTCATCTGTTTATTTTGTTCATTAGATATTACATATGAGTGTGATCATGTGATACTTGTCTTTCTATGACTGGCTTATTTCACTTAGCATAATACTTTCCAGGTCCCCCCATGTTATCTCACAGAGTAAGAATTCTTCTTTTTATATTACTGTATAGTATTTCATGGTGCAAATGTACCACAGCTTTTTTATTCAATCATCTACTGATGGGCCCTTGGGCTGTTTACAGATCTTAGCTATTGTAAATTGTGCTTCTGTGAGCATAGGGATGCATACATTATTTTTCTGATTGGTGTTTTGGGTTTCTCACAATATGTTCCTAGGAAAGGGATCACTGGGTCAAATGACGGTTCAATTTTTAATTTTTGAGGAAACTTCATACTGTTTTCCATAATAGCTGCATTTATCTGCATTCCCACCAGCAGTGTACTAGGTTCCCTTTTCTCCACATCTTTGCCAGCACTTATTGTTTGGTGATTTGTTGATGATAGCCATTCTGACAAGTGTGTTGTTTTAATTTGTATTTCTCAGATGATTAGTGACTTTTTCTTATGTCTCTTGGCCTTCTGTATACCCACTTTGGAGAAGTGTCTATTTAAATCCTTTGTTCATTTTTTAATTAGACTGTTTAAATGATGTTGAGAAAATTGGACAGGTACATGCAAAAAACTGAAACTAGATCACCAACTCACACCATGCACAAGAATAAACTCAAAATGGATAAAAGACTTAAATGTAAGTCACAAAACCATAAAAATCTTAGAAGAAACCATAGGTAGTAAAATCTCAGACATTTCTCCTACCAATATGTTCACTGATACATCTCCCAGCACAAAGAAAACTAAGGAGAAAATAAATGGGAATACATAAAAAACCAACAACAGAAAACTTCTGCACAACAAAATAAACCATCAACAAAATGGAGAGCCCACTGCATGGGAAACATATTTGCCAATGATACATTGATAAGGGGTTAATATCCTAAATACTAGTATATAAAGAACTCATACAACTTAACAAAAGGAAAGCAAACAATCCTGCCTATATTTTAAGTTAGGTCTTCATACATTTGAGAAAAAAATGTAATCTTATCCCCAAATCTCTTTTTGAAAACAGTTAGAAAATTCTTATATTAAAATCTGTAAATTTACATGCTCATCCTCCCTTTCTTCATACACTTAAGCTAAATTACCTGACTAGAAATAAAGACTCTACATAGGTATTTTACATGCTGTTCAATTATTAAATTTAGGTACAAGTCTTGCACATTGTCATGATTTGCTATTTACTTATGTATGTATGTATTTTTTAAATTTTTCTGTTTATTAGGATAAAACATGTTGGTTCATGTTTACTTGATTTTTATTTGTACACTATAGGCCTGGTGCATGAAATTCCTGCACGGGTAGGATCCCTAGGCCTGGCAGGCAATCAGGCCCAATCAGGGCCTTCCAGCTGCCAGCCTGGACTTCCCTACCCCAGCTGCCAGCTGCTGGCTGCCCCCTGGTGGTCAGTGCACATCATAGTGAGAAATCAAACTCCCAGTCTCCCAACTCTCAAGGGGACACTTGGCATATTAGCCTTTTATATAGAGAGATTATTAATGCATTTTGAAAAAATATATGAATAAAATATATTGAAGTTCAGTCATGCAAATAATTAAAGTACAGAAATTTTCATGAAAACTATTGTTTGTTCATGAAACCTATAGGGGGAAAAAATCAACTTTTTCCAATCTTGTTATACAATCTCTTTTGCTTGTGGACTTTAAATTTCCTTCTTTTTTATTCTTCAGCCATATAACTTCAAAAGTTTAAGGAGTGTGGTTAAAGGAATAAATTAAATAACTGAAGTCAGGAGGCTTTAAGTTATAGCCTATAAGTTTTTGAGTTGATTCATGTGCTAATCAGTCATTTCTCCCTTCAGTAGAGTATAGTATTTCATATAGATCTGAGAACTTCTTTTACTTCTTCAATAATGCCATTCTTTGTTCCATTTAAAATTGCCTTTATCTTCTGACTACCAATTGATTTGTCAGGAGTGGGAGCCTAAATGAACTGAACCAATCACAGAAATTCCTCATATTTTAAAAACTACAAATAAGGAAAAGAGTAGAGGCAGTTGTGATACTCAGAAAATGTTGATGAGCAGGTATTTATCAAGGAAAAAATAAAATAAGGGGCAGTAAGAGCAAATGGATTTTTTACATAGGAAAAGCAAAGATGAATTGAACAAAGAAAAAAAAAAAAGAGGGAGAGAGTGTGTAAGCAGGAAATCTAGCAAATGCATTACTAGATCTTACTTCCTTCACTTGTTTAGGTCAGACAATGTTATTTTTTCCCCCCTAAAACTAGTCACAGTCTTTTCAAACAAGAGTTCTTAACAATGCCAAAGGTCAGCTTCTCCTTATCTCCTTTAAATGTATAAGATGATAATACTTGAACTGGGTTTTGAGATATTTATGAAATTATGAGAATTTTCTCATTAATACTAGGAGTTTACTCACTTTAGCTAAATTTATATACAATATTTTACTATTGTAGATTGCTGACTTTGAAAAGTCTAAAGGTTGCTTGACTTTCGTTTTTAACTTCTCATTAATTAAAGTACTGGAACGCCTAATTGAAATTTGAACATTCTTTTTATTATCATATTACTATTTGACAAAAAGTGAGGAATGTTTTGCTAAAAGTATTTAATGTAAAAAATCTGCAATAATTAATCAATATACTCTATAAAATTAATTAGAAACTATTTTTAATTGTATAGTATATAATATTTAAATTATTAGTGCATAATAACCACAGTAAATATAAAATGTCTTTTGTGTTTTTTTAAAGAAATAGGACAATAAAATATTGAAGACACAAAATATTTTATGAAATTTATGTTATATATATATATAAAGTCTTCTTTTTGCATATGCTATAATATATCAAATTAAAAACAATCTTAAAATCCCCTGGAGTATCTTTGCACCTTATTTTAAAAATCCTTTTGACCAAGATAATTAATTGAAATATGACTGGAAGAGACTTCTATCCAAGAGTGAAATAACTAGTAAGAAAGTCTAAAAAGGCAATAAATAGTAGTCATTACATTGGTTAGTATATTAGGGTATGTTGTTTTTTTCCCCTAAATCTTGAAACATCTTTTAGGCTTTATAAGAGTCCTAGTAATTTAAATAATACTAAAACCAGTATCAACTAACAACTTATCCCTGACATGGCAAGCCGAAGGCACTAAGGTGAGGACTGAGGGAGTAGAAGAAACATGAAGTGGTTACCTGGATGCATTCTGATAAGATATGAGTTACCTGTGTGCTGAGTTGGTTAATATGCAATGACAAAAAAAGTAATTCAGCTTTCCTTTCTGATGATAATCAGAAGGTTACTTTGACACCAGAATATGAAGCAGAATGATACACAATTTTGACACAACACATTCATGAATTAAAAAAACTAGAGAAATACAACAAACAGTCTTAAGATGTATATGGGACAACAAAAGGCCTGAAATATCAAAAAGAATTCTTAGAAAGTAGAACAAAGCTGATACTTCATATTTTCTTATTTCAAACTATATTGCATAGCTATAGTAGTTACTATAATATAGAAATACAAAATAAATAAAATACTTGAACATGAAATTTTTAGAAGAAAATTAGGCAGTAAGCTCTTTGACATGGGTCTTGGAGATGATTTTGGGATTTGACACCAAACCAAATGCAAAAAAAGAATATAAACAAATGTGACTATATCAAAGAAAATTCTTTTGAACAGCAACAGAAACCATCAACAAAATGAAAAGGTAAACTATAAAATAGAAAAAATAATATTTTCAAATTATATATTTGATAAGGGGCTAATATCCAATATTTAAAGAACTCATACAACTCAAAAGCAAGGAAACAGATATCCAATTAAAAAGTAGACAGAGGATCTGCACAGAAATGTTAAAAAGGCATACAGCCCAGCTGGTGTGGCTCAGTGGTTGAGCATAGATCTATGAACCAGGAGGTCATGGTTTGAATTCCTGTCAGAGTACATACCCAAGTTGTGTGCCTCATACCCAAGGTTTAAGGTGCAATCACAGTGTGGGCATGCAGGAGCTAGCCGGCTAATGATTCTCTCTCATCATTGATGTTTCTATCTTTCACTCTCTAAAATCAAATATATAGAGAGAAAGTCAACAGTCACATGTAAATGTGCTCAGTATCAATAATCATCATCTATAATAATAAAAGTATACTATGCTAATTAGACCAGACAATCCTTCTCGATGTCATTCTGGACAAAGCTGCAGGGGCAGAGGCAGAGACAGCCACTGCAGTGGCAAGGGCTGAGGCAGCCACTGTGGCAACAGAGGCCAAGCCTCCTGCACAAATTTTGTGCATCGAGCCTCTAGTGAAAATATAATATCAAAATCATAATGAGGTATCACATCAAACCTATTAGAATGACAATTATCAAAAAGCCAAGAGAAAACTAGTGTTGCTAAGGACTGAGTGAAAAGGGAACCTTTATGCACGGTTAGAGGAAATGTAGGTTGGTGCAGCCAATATTAAGATACTTAAGAATAAACTTAATTAATTTGGAAGATGGTGGCTGGCAGGATGACACAGAGGAAGAGAGTGTGAGAAAGTGAGGGAGTGGAAGGGGAGTGGGTGGACGTGTGTGGTGTGTGTGAATGTGTGTATGTGAGTGAGGGACAGTTAAATCCTGTAGGACTTTTGGGGTCTGGCAGACCAGGCTCTGTTGGACAAGGAGCCCCCACTACCATTGCAGGTATTCCTGGGCAGCTGGTGCTGGCACAGAAACCAGTCATCTTGAAGGGCAGAGCTGCTGTGACAAGGAGCCCAGCCTCACCACCACCCAGACTGGCCTCAGATGAAAATCAAGACCCTACAGCCAATCTGCACAAAGACCTGCTGCCACAGCTGCGGACTCAAGGGCACCAACTCCACCCATACTGATCTCAGGTTACTGTGAGTCCTGGACTGTCTTCCCTTCCCGCCTATCCACCCCAGCAGCACAGGTCCCATGGATCTCAAGCCAGCCACCTGACTGTTGATGCATGCGGACCCCATCCAGACCACAGCCACTGCATCTTCCAGGCACCTGAGCCAATCTCCTGTGTAGACCCCATCTACCACAGTGGCTGTGTCTCCCCAGTACCCAAGCACTGACTATCGGCACATGCAAATCACCTTGGGGTACTCTTACCAAACCCACTGCCATAGCTCAGGCCCTACGCAAATGACTGCCGGGACCCTTCAGCAACAATATAAAAGGGAAGAAAAAAGGCAACCCACAAAGGAAAGAAAAGGAGAATTCACAAAAAAAGGAAGGGACTAAATGGAATGGAGGCATGTAATATGTCTGAAAAAGAATTCAGAGTAATGTTCATACAGTTCATAAACTGGATGGAGGAGAAAACCAACAATCTATGTAAGAACTAAGAAGAAATAAAAAGTGATACAGCTAGAATAAAGAATACTATGGAAGGCTTCAACAGTAGACTAAGAGAAGTGAAGGACCAAATTAGTGAGCTAGAAGATAGGACACAGAAACAAGCCCAATCTGAACAGCAATTGGAGAAAAAAAAAATTAGAAAGCAGAAGAGCCTAAGGGAGCTTTGGGAAAACATGAAACGAAGTTACATATGTCTAAAAGGGCTGACAGAAGGACAAGAAGAGCAGCAAGGTTTAGAGAACCTATTTGAAGAAATAATGACAAAACTTCCCTGATATGGGGAAGAAAAAAGTCGCTTGAGCACAGAGAGTTCCAAACAAGTTGAACCCTAAAAGACTCACACCAAGACATGTAATTACAATGCTAAACATTAACAACAAAGAAAGAATCTTAAAGGCTGCAAAAGAGAGATAGAGAGTAACCTACAAAGGCTCTCCCATTAGATTATAAAATGATTTCTCAACAGAAACACATTAGGACAGAAAGGAATGGAATGAAGTAAACAAAGTAATGCAAAGCAAGAGTCTGAATCCAAGAATGCTCTATCCAGCAAGGTTGTCATTCAAAATTGAAGAGGCAATCAGGAGCTTCATAAACAAAAATAAACAAACAAACAACACAAAAGGCTAAGAGAGTTTATCACTACCAAGCCAGCAATGCAAGAAATGCTAAAGGGAATGCTGTAAGAATAAAAAAGGAAGAAGGAACACAGGCACCCAAAATATAAATGGCTACAAAAAAGTACCTAACAATAATAACTTTAAACCTAAATGGACTAAATGCTTCAATCAAAAGACAACAAGTAGCTGAATGGGTAAGAAAAAATGACCCATATATATGATGTCTACAAGAGACCCATCTCAGAACAAAAGAAAGAATTCTTACCATTTGCAATAGCATGGATGGAACTGGAGAGCATTATCCTACTAAGCAAAATAAGCCAGTCAAAGAAAGATTAATATCACATGATCTCACTCATTTTTGGGATATAATGAACAACATAAACTAATGAACAAAAATAGAATTAGAACCAAAGCAGCATTAAACAGACTGTCCAGTCTATGAGGGAAGGCAGTGGGTGAGGAGGTAAGAGATAAAACGATTTGTATGCATGCATATGGCGTAATTGATAGACACAGGCAGGGAATTGCAAGGAAGGAGGGTAAGAGCATGTGTTGGGGGATGGGGCAGCCTAGGAGTTGTCAGAGGGGGTAAATGAGACTTATCTAATACTTTAAACAATAAATAATTTAAATTAAAAAAATAAATTTAACTAAGGAAGTAAAAGACTTGTACTCAAAAAACTACAGGATATTGAAAAGAGAGATAGAGGAAGATATAAACAAGTAGAATAGCATACTGTATTCATGGACTTGTAGAAATAGGACCTTGAAGTGCTGATGATGTGCAATAAATCTTACTGTGCTGAGATTGCTCATGTCTCCTCAAAGAACTGCAAAGCCATTGTGCAAAGACCAGTCCAGCTGGCCATCACAGTCACCAATCCCAATTTTAGCCTGTGCAGCAAAGAAAACAAATAGACAAATTTTGTACACATTGTATTTGTGTTAATAAAATCATAAAATTATGCCAAAAACCATATATTTGGCATATTTCAAAGATCTAGAATAAATACTCCAAAAATTTATATGGAACCAAAAAGGACCCTGAATAGCCATGGGAATCATGAGAAAGAAAAACAAAGTAGGAGGGATCACAATTCCAGATATCAAGTAATACTACAAAGCCTTTGTAACCGAAACATCCTGGTAGTGGCACAGGAATAGACATATAGATCAATGGGACAGAACAGAGAACCCAGAAATCAAGCCAAACCATTATGCTTAATTAATATTTGACAAAGGAAGCAAGATGTTGCAGTGGAGTCAAGACAGTTTCTTCAATAAATAATATTATGAAAATTGGACAGATACTTGGAAAAAAAAGAAAGAAAGAAACTGGACCACCAACTTACATCATACATGAGAATGAACTCAAAATGGATAAAAGACTTAAATGTAAGTCAGGAGACAATAAAAATCCTAGAAGAAACCATAAACAGAAATTTCAGACATCTCCTGGGGCAAGGAAACTAAGGAGAAAGTAAGTAAGTGGAACTACATCAAAATAAAAATCTTCTGCACAGCAAAAGAAACCATCAGCAAAATTTAAAGGGAACCCCCTGTATAATAGAACATATTTGGCAATGATACATCTGATAAAGGGTTAATATCCAAAATATATAAGAAACTCATACAACTTAACAAAAGAAAGGCAAACAATGCAATTTAAAAAATGGGCAAAGGATAAGATGACCAGAAGTCCCACTTTTGGCGAGACAGTCCTGATTTTTAACAGTTTGTCCCCTGTCCTGTGACATTTTAAAAAAGTCTCAATTACTCTTTGTAATATTTTAAGTAATAATAAAAAAGAAAAAGAAAAAAAGACACCCCCCCCCCCTGGTCAATGGTGTACCACTTTAAATCTGGTCACCTTAGCAAAGGACCTAAATAGATACTTCTTCACAGTGGGTATACAAATGGCCAAGAGACATATGAAAAATGCTCAAAGTCACTGATCATCAGAGATATGCAAATTAAAGTGATAATGAGGTGTCACCTCACACCTGTCAGAATTGCTACTATTAACAAATCAACAAATGATAAGTGTTGGTGAGGATGTGGAGAAAATAAAACCTAGTGCACTGCTGGTGGAATGCAGACTGGTGCAGCCACTGTGGAAAACACTATGGAGTCTCTTCAAAAAAATTAAATATGGAACTGCCATTTGACCCAGTGATCCCTCTTCTAGGAATGTAGAAACCTGAAACACCAATCAGAAAAAAAAAATGCATGCACCCCTATGTTCATAGCAGCACAATTTACAACAGCTAAGATCTGGAAACAGCCCAAGTGCCCATTAGTAGATGAGTGGATAAAAAAGCTGTGGTGCATTTACACCATGGAATACTTACTATGAAGCCATGAAAAGAAGTCTCAGTCAGAGAAAGACAAGCTTCACATGATCTCACTCATATGTAGAATCTAATGATCAAAATAAATTGATGAACAAAATAGATCCAGAGACACAGAAGCATGGACAGACTGAAAAATTTCATAGGGAAGGAAGGGGAGAGTGGGTGGGTGGGTGGGAAAGGATCAACCAAACAACTTGTATACATACTTGCATAACCCATGGAGAATAGGGAGCTGGCCTGGGGTGAGGGTGGAGGGGGTGCGCTAGAAGAGGACAATGGGGGAGACAGGATAGGATCATAGGTAATACTTTCACTAGTAAAGATTTTTTTTAAAGAAAATAGTACGGAGGTTCATAAAAAAATTAAAAATATAACTACCACATGCTATGGCAATTCAACTTCTGAATATTTATCTAAAGGAAACTAACTGAAAAAAGTATATGAATCCTCATGTTCAGTGCAGTGTATTTGCAATAGCCAAGACACAGGAAGCCACCGAAGTGTCTATGGATGGATGAATGGATGAAGGAAATATGGCATCTATACAATGAAATTTTATTCTGCCATAAAAAGAAGGGATGTTACTATTTGTGACAACATAGATGTGTGCATTATGCTAAGTGACATAAATAGGAAAGAGAAATCATATGCCATATGATCTCATTTATATGTGGAATCTAAAATCACAACATCAAAACCAAAGTAAACTCACAGATACAGATTGGTAGTTTCCAGAAATGGGGGGATGGGAGGTAGATGAGGTCAGTAAGGCTGGTCAAAAAATACAAACTTGCAGTTATACAATGAATGAATCCTGGGTTACAAGGTGTGGCATGGTGACTGTAGTTTAGAGTACTGTACTCTAATTATAGAATTGCTAAGAGAGTCGATCTAAAAATTTCTCATTCTAAGACAAAAAAATAATTGTACTATGTGTGGTCATGAATATAACTTAACTTATTGTGGTTGAATCATTACTCCATACACCTGAAATTAATATATGTCAATTATTACTCTCCTCCCCCCCCCCCCCGCAAACACACACACACACACGCACACACACACACTCCTAGAAAGTCAGTCAGGAAGAATTTTATCTCTGTTTATTCTATTTTTAGATAATCTCAAATATAATATGGAGGAACTTTACTCATTTTGGCTTCATAGAGTTGATCTAAGTCTGACCTTCTTTATAAAAGATACTAGGAGCCCGGTGCACAATATATTGTGCACTCAGGGGTCCCTCAGCCCAGCCTGTACCTGCCCAACCTGTGGCCTGCCACTCGCCCATCAGCCCTGCCCACCTCACACACACCACCAGCCACCCGCCCATCATGCCCCGCCCACATCACACACCCAAGCCGGTCACCTACCCCGAATGTCCTGCTCACCCTGCCACCTGCACTGCACCTGCCTCTGCAGTTCCATTGCCAGCCTCCATCTTGGCTGAGTAAATTTGCATACAGCCACTCTGATTGGCTGGTGGGTGTGACTTAGGCTCCCATAGAAATGGTCAATTTCAATATTATGCTTTTATTAGAGTAGATAGGGAACAGTACAGTTATTTGCTTTTCTCCCATGGATTATAGTCACTAGATTCAACTGTGAGCTGAATTGTGTCCTTTTCCCCAATCAGATAAGTCCCAGCTGGAGCTCTTCCAGCCTACATTTCACAAACAGGAGGCAAGAGTATATCACAGGCTAGTCTGACTAACAGATATCAAGATTTATTTGTTCTCTCTCTTTTTTTTTAATGAGCTACAGATATGGCTCTAGTCTGAGGCTTCTTTACGGCATAGGTGATAACAACTCTGCCACAATTTTTCCTAGGACTCAATTCTTCATTTCTGGTAAATGGTGTTTTTTGATAATTAATGGTACATGATATACACCAAAACCCAAATTATTTGTCCAAGGACTCTGGTGGAAGCTGCTGGTGAAATAAGTTGTAACAGTTTCAGGTTGTTATTTGATCATATCTCTGTCTTTTGCTGACTTGTTAGTGGTAAGTTTAATATAGCAGTTTTTCTATTTGCTTAGGAAGGATGGAGGTTTATTAGCATTTATGGAGAATATAGAAACAGGAGTAGGGTAGCTCATGGCAGGGTTGACACTATGTCAGAAAGAAGCTGCACAGGCACATGTGATCATGTTTACCTGGGAGGGATACCTGGGACAGGCGGGAGTATGAGAAAACTAGGTACACACAGCTCTGTGCCAGTGTGCCCCCAGAGGGCACCAAGAAATGGAGAGCAGATCTCCCCCAGTAGCTGGATAATCATATGAACAATAGTACCCCTGTATTCTTCAGTCCATAGAGAGGCTTTCGTACACACCAGAGCCGAAATTGTGGCAACAACCTCATCAGAAATCAATGCGTCTGTCAGAAGGAAAATACAGAAGGACATGCTCTCATTGACGGTAGAGGGTGGACGATGAGAGAAACATAAAATTTAATAGATGTACAGTATTCTAAATCTTTGTTAAAATTTCTATTTCCTATAACTTCAAGCTTAAGTTGCATTTATAGAATCAGTCATCTGTCCATATTAGGTTCACAGTTTCAGGATTTTGCTAAAACACACCTCTTTGTCTCTGGTTCCAGAAAGAGCTCTGGTATCGGCCTGTAACTGTGACTGAGGCAGGGAAGTTTTGTGATGTTCTCTGCCTGCGGACCGGTTTACTTACGCACCTTAATACAGTATGTCGCAGTGGACTGGGGGGACTCTGAGGTTATGTGTGCAATCTCTGAGAAGGTCTTGGGCTGCATTTGGAAAACTCATATTACGAATTGTAAGAAATATGGGAAGCCCCCAACTTCAGGGGTCCTGGTAGAACAGGAAGCATACTGGGGAGCCAGGCAGCAAGGCAGATACCATCACTCCTGCACAGAGGGGTGCCGCAGCACGTGGTCTGGGAGCGCACACACTGGGAGGTCCACTGGCTTTCATGTGACCTGTCCCTCACTCTTTTTTTTTTTAAATATATTTTATTGTATTTTTACAGAGAGGAAGGGAGAGGATAGAGAATTAGAAACATCGATGAGAGAGAAACATCGATCAGCTGCCTCCTGCACACCCCCTACTGGGGATGTGTCCACAACCAAGGTACATGCCCTCGAGGGGAATCGAACCTGGGACCCTTGAGTCCGAAGGTCGGGTCTCTATTCATTGAGGAACCTGGTCTGGACAGGTCCCTCACTCTTGATTGGAGCTCAGCCTCGCAGTCTTTCCCGATTGGCTAAAGGGAGGGGTTGACCTTTGACCTTTCAAGATGGCGGCCCCCAGGGAAGCTGCCAGTCATGCGGCCAACATGGCGGCTGCCAAGTCCCGTGGTCCAAACTGGCGGCTGTCTGAACAGTTCTTTGACGGGAAAAATGACTTATTTTCAGGGTAACCATTTCTTTTATAGAAATTACCAGCAGTTAAATATTTGTAGAATCTAGCCTTGCGTGATGGTTGGACTAGCTTCCACCAGGACCGAAATGAGTCTAAGTGACATCAGGAAATATACTATTCGTCCCGCAAGTGTCTTCCTCTATGAGTGCTTCAGAGTTGATTGGAAAGTTGTGAAAGTACTTTGTGTAGAGTATTTTCTTCAGTTTCCGTATGGACAGGCGTCGAGCTGGTCATCCGTGGCGGACTGAAGAGAGAGGTTGGCGGGCCGACCTCTGTGACCCCTTCCTCCGCCGGGGGCTGCCCTGTCACACAGCCCCGAGCCGCTGGCGCCCAGCAGAATGAGGGTCCCGCGCAGCACATCCACCTCGCAGTGCTTGTGCGGACATGGTCTTGCCAACAGTGACAGCGTTCCTTCCGATGTGGCCACCAGGAAGGTGAAATGCGAGCACACGCGCTGGCATGGACCTGCCCTTCCTTCCCCCAGGCGTGTGCCTGGGACCTGCTCGCAGAGGCAGGAAACTGACCTGGAAGAGGGAGGCCTGGGGATGTGGGAGTCTCGGTGAAGAGAGTCCCCCCGGGGAACATGCAGCCGGCCGCTGAGGGTTCCGCTCTTCAGGGTTTGTGAACGGTAGGGGTTACATTTTTTTTATTATTGCTTAAAATATTACAAAGAGTAGTACATATGTCTTCCCCCCCCCTTTTTTTTTCCCTTTGACCTTCTCTGGGCCTCCTCTACCCTCCAGTGTTTTGTGTCCATTGGTTATGCTTATGTGCATGCATACAAGTCCTTTGGTTGATCTCTTATCCTGCCCCCCAAGCTGCCCTGGCCTTCCTGCTGTAGTTTGACAGTCTGTTTGATGCTGCTCTGCTTCTGTATCTATTTTTGTTTATCAGTTTATAATGGTCTTTATTATTTTGAAAGGAATGGCATGCATGTGCCTCTCTCTAGCCGGTTAAAGGACACTTTTGTTAAATGGGTTTAATGCTGAGGTGCATCAGGGAAGAAGCACAGGGAAATCCCTTTGTGTTGTAAAGAATGAACCCGCTACGTGCAAAAGGATGGGGCAAGGAGAAGGGACACCGTTTTATACTACTTTTTAGTTTGCTTTTCTCATTTCCTATAAATGCTTCTGTGTCTCAGGGTCTATAAGATTATTCCATTCTATCCTGGTTCATATTGTCTAGGTCAGCAAGAAACATTGTTCTCTCAGGAGTCATTTGATAAAGAAAATACGTTATAGCCAAAGAAGCTAGAGGCCACCCCTCTCCCCCAACATACACATGATGGCTTCTAATTATGGGTGGCATTCCTTAGATTTACACTATTCCCCCTGAACTCCTAAGATCTGATAATAGAGCAAAAAGATAACTCAAATGACAAAATTAGTAAATTAACATTTAGATCTCTGAAAGTCTTATTTTTTAAATATTCTTGTAACTTTCCTTGATAATAAACACATACATTCTCGTTGAGGAATCACAAAAGAGGGAGAATTCCAATATTTGTGTTTCTGGAGTGTTTTCTACTCATTAAAAGGAATTAATAAAACAATTTACTCATAAGTGATAATGTGGGGGTTTTGTTGTTGTTGTTTTTAGTGTATAATCACTTTATTTTAAATCATCTCCAACCCCAAACTCTTCCCTTCTTTGTTTTATCTTGCTTCTCCATGCCTTACCTATAAGGTCAGTTTTTTTCTGTGCAACATTTTTCTCTGATTTCATTAGAGTAAACAAACTCTATTTCAATATCAGCATATTTAAAATCAGCATATATTTGTTTAATTATTTTATCTTAATTATTTCAAGTCAAGTTTTTTCTCTTTACTTCCATTGTAACCCCCTTGAGAGTAGAGTTCAATTTCTATGTAGGAAACAATTAAGCAATTTTAGGTGTTCCCCCAAAGGTACACTAAGCTCTCAAAATATCTTCTCACAGGTAAGTAATATTCCTTCTGCTAAAGTAGTCACATTGATGGAAAAATAAAAAAATTAATTCTGTTCATTCCTTAAGTCATTTGTAGTATAAATGTGTTAAAAACATTTAAGATCTATTTTAGAATAGTTAGGAGAAGACACTGAAGGACTTCAGTGCATTAAGACAGTGGACAAAATGTGGTAATTATAGGAATGAACAAAAACTTAGTGACTATTTTCCAATTTATTTAATATTTAACCACATGCAACTGGCTAGTGTTGACATCAATATATATTTCTAGACCTGCATAGAAAGCATTCAAGTATCTTGCATCTTGTTTATATTTCTTTTTAGAATAAAAAATAATAAAAATAAAATATATAAATGAATATTTTTATGGTGTCACTATTTACTGTATATATTTTTATTGTTAAACACTTATAATTAAAATAGACTTTATTTATTTATTTCAGGAAATAGAAGTTGTACATGAGAAAAGTGATGTCAAATTATTAAGAAAAGCTTGATTTTTTGTTTCTAAAGTTGATTTTCTTTAATTTGATGATATATGTATTTAAAGTGAGGCAACAGTAAAGTAATACAATTTATTAGGAAAAAACGATGCAAAATACTTGAGAAACTGATGTTTAGGACTTGTTCATGAAAAAATCCAATTGAATAGCAGCTTAACTGCTATTCTTAAGGATTGAGCAAGATGAAGGTAGCCAATTTAATATAAGAGGTAAGTTAATTGACTTGTTTTCAGCAAAATGTGACTTGTCTTTAGACAGGGTGTAGTATTATCACAACCCAAACCATATTTGTCTTGATGACTGCTACTGTTGTGAAAAGTGAGAAACGCGTTGGTAATACTAAGAGGGCATGATTTCAATCCTTAAATGCACTAAGAATTGTGATTAGAATGGGGGTTCTTAATAACTTAGAGAAGTAATATGCTGTAACTTCAATATTTGTCATATTTCTATTATTAACTTTTATGCTCTAGCTGGATAAGACATTAATGCCAGACTCACCAACGTGTAAAGACGGTGTGACTGCACTGCCGTATTCTCAGTTGTGCTCATTTCCTTTTCTTGTAGGGAGGAAAGAGTAGTAAGGAGCCTTGTGCTATGTGGTAGAACTCCTCTCCTTTCTTCTTCAGCAAGGACCATATGGTCAAGTGCTTGGAGTGGAGGGTAGGTCTTTCCTATTTCCTTCCATGGACATATCTGGCCCAGTTTCTCAGCTTCTTTGCTGTTGTTTTCTGACCACCTGAATGTTGAGAATCTGTAACATTGTGACAATAGTGACAAACAAATACTTGACAAATTGAAGACAACGTGGCAATGTCTCTATTTTGAAGTGCTTGATGAAAGAAAAGAAATTCATTGCACATAGACATTTAAAGTTTCAAAAAATGACAGTGCTTGTCTCTTCTATAAACAATTATGTTTGCATATAAATAATTATATTTGCACATAAGAAGAATGTTTATTAAAAATATGCTGTGCCATTAAAAATGGTTTGAAATGAGTAATTTCTCCTTTTCTGTTTCCTGTACATAATTCTCAGGTAATCTGTTTAGTTGCCATATCCATATTTCTATTTCTTTGATATTGTTTTAAACCTTTGATTTAATTCAGTCAGATCTTATCATTTCTGGAAAGATCAAACATTAAAGTGAATCAAATTCACATAACATTAGAAAGATACTTTTTTCCTTTAAAGTCTGTTCATTGATGTATGTTGAAACTAGCAATCAGTAGGTAAGAAGTGTCCAAAAGAACATTGTTAATAAAGAATACGTTTTTGTCATGAGTGTTTATTCATTAGGTGATATAAATGTATTGTCTTTGGCATTACTAGAGATATTTTTCCTATCCTTTACAAAGCTTAAGATTTTATTTTGATAAAATAAAATATTTTTGATTTTGTGCACCTTGAAAAAAACTGTGGGCCTCGAGGCTGCGGTGGGCACAGGGGCGGGTCTCTGCCAATCCTCCGTGCTCCCATCCAGCCCTCCCATTGTGGTCCCCTGTCTCCAGCCCCACTCCTGCTGCCACCACTCCCACATGCTGATGGCGCTGGCCCCACTTGCACTCACTGATGGCATAGAGCAATTAGGCTTGTGCCAGCAGCAGGTATGAGCAGCGGCAGCTGCCTTGCTCGCCCCTTAGGAGCAGGGAGAGGTAAAGAAGCCCTCAGGGGCAATTGGGGCCTACAGCTGCTGCTCACAACCACTGACAGCACCGAGCAATCTGGACTTGCCTCAGGCACTGGCAACAAGTGTGAGCAGTGGCTTCAATGAGGGCAATGGGTGCAAGAAGCGACTGCCAGCCCTGATTGCCCCTCAGGAACTGGGGGAGATGGAGAAGCCCTGAGGAGTGATCAGGGCCAGCAGCAGCCACTCACAACCACTGATGGCACTGAGCCATTGGGGCTGGCTCTAGGCACTGGCAGTGGGTGCAATCAGGGTTGGCGCCAGCGGCAGGTGCAAGCACTGGGGCGATGGGATCACAGCACTCAGGAGCAAAAAATTTTCAGTAACCACCAGAGGCTCAACCTGATGACAATGACCAGCACCCCACATTGGTCTGGCACCCCTGTTCACATGCTCCACCATCGTGCCACAGCTGACACTCACCATGTTCTGCGCACACCCCCTGGTGGTCAGCACAATCATAGCGACCAGTTGTTTGGTTGTTCCACCATTTGGTCTATTTGCATATTAGCCTTTTATTATATAGGATGATTGCATTTTCAGGAATTATACCTAAATATTTTATAATGTTTACCTTTTATTATAAAGTCTGTGGTGATTCTCTTAAAGTACTATTTTTTTTTTATAATGTGGAATGTAGAATGAAAAGATATTGCTTAAATTAGGCTTTTGTCAAGGTCTCAGGGAAGTGGGTTGACAGAGTAAGTTGACACAAGAAATGGTATTTATTTCTTCTCTTTGATATACCACATTAAGTTTATCAATTTGTGAATAATTTGCAGAGTAAATGTCAATTTGATGGTTTAACAAGTCAACTTCTCTTTTAACAAGAAGCTATATTATGTTATTTTTATTTGCCACAAAGTTACTTAAAGCCTAACATTAGACATGTGGACTCTCCAGATGCAAATAAGCACTTAATTAATTTATGCAATCAACGGTTCAAATACACTGAAATTCTTACCAGAGAATAATTCATTCACACTACTTAGGAAACTATAGGAGCACTTTGATTCTTGAGTCCAACATAGTTCTTTAAATTATGTGATTTTGAAGAACTGCAAACTAGATACATATGTGACTAATCAAATTCTTGTATTTCCTCTGCTGGTAATATAAGAACTGAATTAGCATCTCCTTCTTTTGTTCTAATAAGGCTAACAATAAAACTATCCATGATATTTTGCAAAGCTTCCCTTTTTCTGATCATTTATAAGTTTGGTATTTATATTTACTCAAGAGTGTTTACATAGTTATAGGTAAATATGAAGGCACCAAATAAATATTTTAGTTTTAAATTAAGTGCTAACACTTTACATTTTCTGTCAGCCATTAACAGTCCCGCCCAAAACAGCCATTTCAGGAACTGGACAGCTACTTAGGAAGGATGCAAGGACATGGTAGTCAGTGCAGGGTAGTTTGAACTAAGAAAGGGACGTGAATGTGAAAGCAGAATGGAAGAAAAGCACAGTAGTGAAGGGTTCTGGCATTCAGAGCTCAGTACAATAGACAGAACAAGGAGAGACAGGACACAGAACAGGAAGGGAATCTTACAGAGAAGGATAGAGTAGTGCTAATGAGACATTCAATGCGCCTTTTCTACTTCAGCCCTCAGTCCCAACAGAGTAGTCATCTCCACAGGATGATAAAAGCCACAGTATCCATAATTTACTATTCATTTAGTTCATTACCAAGCACTGAGTTATAATTTGTCAAAAGTAAGATGCATACAAAGGCAAAGACATTACTTTTAAAGCTGAATGACTTTAAGAACGGAAAAACTGATGCATCAGTTGGTGAATTTGGGACTAGAATTCAGTTCTCAAGCTAGAGATACCACGGTGACAGCTAGCACACTGAAACTTTAGCCATGCATCCTGGGTCACAGTGAGAACAGATAGGTCCAGGCTCAGCATTGGGTGAAGTACTGTGCTGAAGGTCTCCATTCCTCTCCTTGTTTCTTATGCGATGCGTGCCCCACTGATTATACATGCACACATTAGGTATTTGTGATACGTTCTTTTACGGGTCCATAGAATATCAGCACCAGAGAGGCCCTTTGAGATTTTATTTTCAGATATTTTGTTTAAAGATAAAGAAACTCATACATAGAAAGTTAAAATTCTTATCCAATAGTAATGCCAAGGTAGGACCAAGTAGACAAGAAGAACACTTAATCACAGTTCTCAATGTCATGGTTACCTCATTGTTTTCACATACATTTTAATTTCTAGCATTTCACAGCTGAGTTTACTGTCTCATCCACCACTGGATGATCCATGTCACATTGCACATTGTAACTATTCTCAATCCCTTGAGAGTTTTTTGGCTGTAATTTAAAACCAGTACCTTGATAATAACAAAGTGTAAACTTATCACTTTGAAAAGACATTGGCAAACTTTCCCAGAACGTTTAGTCTGTCACTTTTGACAGAAAGGGTTTTTCTCTCACATTAAAATAAAATATAACATCACAACTGTCTAACAGTAATACAACTGACTGCTTCAGAGATTAAAGAGAACCTAATTACTAGAAGAATGCAGAAGCAGGCCACCTGTCAGGAAATATTAGAGAGGAAATTCCTTAGATATTGGCCAGGGAGTTTAACATGATGTATGTTCTGTGACTGTCAATTTCTTGGAGAAAAGTGATCTTCACCTAAGTCTCAAAATGTATTATTAGCTTAAGGTTGCTAATTCAAACATGAATGAGAAGGGGTGGGCAAGTAGTCCCTTTTCAGATGCTGCAAAGATTGACAATTTTCTATCTCCAAAGAATAGTACTAACCATAAATCAGCAAACATTTTGTTATATACCTATTATTCCCAAGATTATAATTTAAATTAGAATGCATTATTTGGAAATGAAAGAAAACAACTTGAAATATCTTAAGCTGAAAGGGAAACCTAGCCCTGACTGGTTTGGGTCAGTGGATAGAGCATCGGCCTGTGGACTCAAGGGTCCCAGGTTCGATTCCAGTCAAGGGCATGTACCTGGGTTGTGGCACATCCCCAGTAGGAGGTGTGCAGGAGGCAGCTGATTGATGTTTCCCTCTCATTGATGTTTCTAACTCTCTATCCCTCTCCCCTCTCTGTAAAAAATGAATAAAATATAGTTTAAAAAAAAAGAAAGGGGAAATCTATAATAATAAAAGTATAATATGCTAATTAGACTTGACAGCCGAATGACCTTCTGGACATCTTTCCAGATGAAGCCACGGTGGCAAGGGCTAAGGCAGAGGTGGTTAGGGGCAGTAAGGCAGGCAGGCGAGTCATTAGGGGTGATCAGGCAGGTAAGCAAAGGGGTTAGGGGCAACAGGCAAGCAAGCAGAGGTGCAGCAGGCAGGTAAATGGTTAGGGGTGACCAGGCAGGCAGGCAGAGACAGGGGTGATCAGGCAGGCAGATGAGTGGTTAGGTGCAATGAGGCAGGCAGACAGGCTGAGTGGATTAGAAGTAATCAGGCAGGCAGGCAAGTGGTTAAGGTGATGAGGTAGGCAGGCAGAGTGGTTAGGGCCCATCAGGCAGGCCAGTGGGTAGGAGCCAGCAGTCCTGGATTGCCAGAGGGTGCAGGCTGGGCTAAGGGATCTTCTCCTCCCCTTCCCCCCATACACAAATTTCATGCACTGGGCCTCTAGTCTGTAACAATAAAAGAGACAGGGTGTCAAAGCCAATGACAGGAAATCGGTTGGACCTTAGAACAATAGTTCTATGAAGGAACCAAAAAATTTCTGTTGTCCATCATTCATTTCTTCCATGTGCTTGTTTCATTCTAACTTTACACATTGGCTTTTCTGCTTGTCTGGACCACATAGGAAGCAAATAGAAGCCACTGCACAATTTAAAGTCTTTATTTACCTTCCTTTCTTTATTCCTCAAGGAGAAAACTGACTGAGTCTTTTGGATCTAATCTAGTAAAGCTTGGTCATACAGTCAGGGTCAACAGCAGTTGAGGACTTAGAGCTATATCTGAGGTTAAAAGATTGACTTTTAACTAGCTTATCAGAATCTTAAAAGACACTCCAATTTGTATCAAGCATATTTAGACATAGTTCTGTACCAGACTTTGCATATGCACACCCCCTTCTAGATATTTAGCAAGAATCTCTAGTGTATAGTCTTAATTGAAAATCATTAATCAAATATCTAAACTAATAAAAGCGAAATAGTAAAATTAACTGTTTCTTCGGGACGCCCAACAGCCAATCAGAACAATGGTATGCAAATTAGCCCAGCCAAGATGGCGGAGGCCTGGGCTGGCAATGGAGCAATTGCGCCGGTGCAGGCAAGGGCGGAGGCCTGGCCTCCGCCCTTGCGTGCTCTGGCGGTCGATTCCGGACAGTGGCTGCGGCTGCAGGGCCGGGCGGCCGCCCAGACCCCTGGTTCTGCAGCTGGGGCTGGCAATAGAGAGATGGGCCTGGGAATAGAGCGATCGTGCCAGTGATTGGTTCTGGGCGGCCTTGGGTGAGAGCCAGCCTGGCCCTCGGCTGGGGCTGACAATAGAGCAATCGTGCCCACGGTGGTTCCAGAGAGCGGTGAGCAGCCACAAGGCCAGGAGCTGGCAGCCCAGAGAGCAATTGGGCCCACGCGACCTCAGAGGCTCAGTGGTGGGGGCTTGAGGTGGGTACCCCCTCGGGGTCATGCCCGAGCATCCTCTGCCCCCGCACAGAGCCTCTGCCACAGATCCAGCCACCTGCCTCCACCCTGGGGGCCTCCATGGGGCATGTGTGAGCATGTGCCTGGCTCCACCCCCGTGTGTCCGCTCAGCAGCATGGCCCCTCCAAGGGACCATGCACCAGCATCCACCCCCTGGCCTGCCATCCAGCTCTGCACCAGGTGTGTCCCCTCAGTGGTGGAGGCCCACCAGGTATGTGCGATGGTAGGCCACCCGGCTGGAAACGTCCACGCCTGCATTCACCAGCCATCCCACCCCCCAGTGCATGAACCCTGAGTGGGCTGTGGCCAGCCTGAAAACAGCCCTCAGCCCCTCACCCAGACTGGCCATGCATGCCAGCAGGTGGACATCCCCCCCAGGGGTCCCAGACTGTGAGAGGGCACAGGCCAGGATGAGGGACCTCCTCCTCCCCTCACCGAGTGCACAAATTTTTGTGCACCGGGCCCCTAGTATTTATATATTAGTAAAATAGAATAGACATAGAAATAATTCTGCTTCTTATCTCAACACTTTTGATGTCTCAACTGGAGTAGATTGTGTATGTCAGGCACACACTGGAATAAAATTTTTGATTCTGAAATAATCATTTAGCTCATATGAATCTCAGACTTGGTGCTGTACTTTGGTCAGTGGTGAGATAGAATGAGGAGTAGGAGATACAATACCACACTGGTACCCATGACAGAGTATGTTATGTAATGTAAATGCTCATTTACTTGACAATGAAATGCAGGTCTCCACTGTGGGTTTCCTTGACACTGTGTTCATTTTACTTGACAATGTTTGTGTATTTGTGTGTGTGTGGGTGTATATGTATGTATGTAATGCAAATGGCCCATCTGAATTCAGGAGGAATTTCTAAATGAGAAAATATCTAAACAACAGTAACCAGTTTTGTCTTAGAATTGCTGTTATTCATTCACGGAGTTGGTTATAGAAGGTTTCCAGCCACTCAAAGAGGACCGACTTCATTCTGTGTGTCTCACCATTTTCTTTTATATTTGCATTCTGTTAACATGACAACATCTGCATAAAACAAAAGCATTTAAATAGCCACTATAGAAGCTAACCTATTAATTTCTCCTGTTTGATTATGGCAGCATATTTTGTCTCATGAATAGGAAAAATACATTTTGTAAAAAAAGTCAATTTTAATAATATTTTCCCTAGTGGCTATTTAAAAACCTTTCACTTTAAAAAGCATATTTTAACAATTTTTAAAGCACTCTGAGAATATTCTTTGAAGGTTAGAAAAGACCTTAAGATTTCAGGAGTAGGTATAGATCTATGCAAGGTCACTACTAATTTGCTCACAGTGGCAAAAATTTAAAACAGCTACAGATGAATATAAACCAAGATCTTTATGTAAAATATTTTAAAAGGGAAGGAAGAAGAATAGTTATTTTGAAAACCATCTCAAATACAACACAAGGATCAAATCTTATTTTGTGTCAGTATTTTTAGCATGGTACCTTCCATATAATGTTTTCGTTTTTATTTGAATAGGTTTTTATGTTATTAAATTTTATTAAAATAAAAGAATAGGCATATTAATTTATCTTAATGATTCAGAGATGACTTCAATGCTGTCTGCTCCCATGGTCCTGTAGCCACGATCCTGTAGTAATTAAGAAAATTTTATGTTATTATTTACTTTGAAATAAGAAATTAAAAGCCCAGAAAGCAGTGTAAAAAAGTATTTTAAGTTTAAAATAGTTATATCTTAGTTCTAGAACACAAGTGCAGTAATAAAAAAATGAGCATTCCTTATGAGTCATTAAACTCTATGAAGGATTCCTCAAGTTCAGGATGGTAGCAATGTTGAGGGCATTTATAGTTGGTAGAAGCACAAATATGGCAATGACACCTGTGAGAAGTTTCCTGGGGCCTCAGTTGCATATGCAAGACTTTTTTTTTTTTCCAGGTGGGTTGCTGGGTACAGAGACATTCAGTTTATTATCTTTTTTTATGTATGCTTGAAATATTTCATAATTTAAGAAAAACACTTTTAATTGACCCTAGAGTCCATCAAATATAAAACTTATTTAGCCTTGGAATTGAGGTTATTAAAAATGACTAAACAGAAGCAACTGCAACAGTTATAACTGAAGACAGTAAAAGCACACCTATTTTTATTTCTCTTTTAATAGACCACTTGAAAGAATTATAAAACCTCTCTAGATCTATTTTTAAGGAAATCCTAATGCTCCTTTTATATAAGGACAACATTTGCATTACAAATAAGATAATGAAATTTAATCCTTGCTACTTTTTTATGAGTTTATATTTATTTTTGAATAAAGCAGAATGACCTACACTGACCTACACTGAAAATGATAATAGCTGTCATTTTTTTAAGGTTTCATTATGAGCCAGGTCTAATTCTTATTAATCATTAATCCTTATAATAACCCTGTGAGTTAGATGTTATTAACCTAGCTTTATAAAAGGAAAACCACTTAGGCAGAAAATGCTTCATTATTTTTTTCAGATGGATATAAGTAATAACTGACAGTTCTAGTGTTCCAGTAAACTTCTGTAAGAGTTTTGGTGTTTTTTTTGTTTTTGTTTTTGTTTTGCACTTTCCTCATAAATCAACTGCCTCATCCCTAGTAAAATACCAACAAGACCCAGATTTAAGTAAATAAACTCTCTATGGATTACCATTGGATAGCAGGGGCCATTGATCCTTCCCAATGGGAACTTATAAGCATGGAACATTTTGGAGTGTGAAGCAAAAATAATAAACACTAAAGAGAAGCTTTATGTGGATTATTTAAAAATATACTCTATTGATTGTTTACAGAGAGAAAGGGAGAGGGATAGAGAGTTAGAAACATCGATGAGAGAGAGACATCGATCAGCTGCCTCCTGCATACCCCCTACTGGGGATGTGCCCACAACCAAGGTACATGCCCTTGACCGAAATCGAACCTGGGACCTTTCAGTCCACAGGCCGAAGCTCTATTCACTGAACCAAACCGGTTAGGGCTATGTGGATTTTTTAAAATATATTTTTCCTTGATTTTTTACAGAGAGGAAGGGAGAGGGATAGAGAGTTAGAAACATTGATGAGAGAGAGACATCGATCAGCTGCCTCCTGCATACCCCCTACTGGGGATGTGCCCACAACCAAGGTACATGCCCTTGACTGAAATCGAACCTGGGATCCTTCAGTCCCCAGGCCAATGCTCTATCTACTGAGCCAAACTGGTTAAGGCTATGTGGATTTTTAAAGTAACAAAAAATCCCTTACAAAAAAAAGAATATCTTTACATCTTAATGCAATTGGTAGAAAAATAAGTCCTTCCTTTATAGGAAGAAAAAAATAACTTGTTTAGAACTGAGATGTTTCAACTACTGCAATTCTGATTTTCTAATATCTATCTATCTAATCTAATAAAAGGGTAATATTGAAATTGACCATTTCTCCAGGACACCTAAGCCATGCCCACCAGTCAATCAAAGCGGCTGTATGCAAATTAACTCAGCCAAGATGGAGGCTGGCAGTCACAGAGCTAGAGTAAATAGCAGGCTTCTGTTTTACCAGAAGTAAACTATCTGCCTAGGCCGGCTGGGCCTCTCTCTGCTCATGGCAACATAGTTGCAATTATAGAAGCCATAGAGCTAAAGCCAACAGGAGGCTTCCTTACCTGCCTAGGCCTCAGGTTAAAGCAAAAGTGTACCAATTATAGAAGATAAATAAACTCCAGAAACC
>PVJC01023110.1:0-26667 GCA_004026665.1 Murina feae
CTTCTTTGATCTCATTGGTAACCCAATCAATATTTAATAACATGTTATTCAGCTTCCAAGTGTTTGAATGTTTTGGATTGTTTTTATTGCAGTTTATTTCTAATATTATGGCATTGTGGTCTGAGAAGATGCTTGATATGATTTCAATCTTCTTGAATTTGGGGAGACTTTGCTTGTGACCCAGTATGTGGTCTATTTTATAAATAATATCTTAAGAGTTAGAGGTTTTAATAGCTTGGGATAATTAGGGAATACATTCTAGTGATGGGAGAAGAAATTAACGTTTACAAGTACCCGTGAGACAAGATGCTGGGTACTTTGAGTAATTACTTGACTTGAGTCTGTACCACACCCTGTGAGTGAGATGGTATTACTTTTTTTTCAAATGAAGAAATGAAACTTAAAGGGTTGTTTGCCCAAGGTCATACAGCTAGTAAGTGGCAAGAATATGATTAAACCTCAATGTCTAACTCCAAATATTTTTCCCATTATGTCTGGGTCTTGAACGTAGAGCAGGAATTGATGGCACTCTGTATTGTAAAGTGTAGACTTTCAAAATAGTGAATATATCATTTTGACTGGAGGAGAGAGTTCAATAATGCTATGATTATTTTAAAGCTCTTTTTTGAGTAGATGTGTACTGTTATTATTTTACACTATAGTCCTTGTTCTTTTGGAAATAATCTATGTAAGGTATTAGTTTTTCTCCACTGGTTAAAAAATAGTTTTATGGAAATATAAATTATATTCTATAAAATTCACCCATTCTAAGTATATAGTTCAGTTTAGTAAATTTGTATTGTGCAACTATCAAGATTTTGGAAATAATTTTGAAGATATTTGTCTCTTTATCATAACTTTCATTGAAGTTTGCAGCATAGATGGCATGATTCTCATTTTACAAGTGATGGAATAATCTTCGTTTTATAAGCATTTTGCCCAAAGACTTTGTAGCTTGTAAGTGGCAGAACTGAGACTCAAACTCAGCACTTTAAGGACATATTAGAATGATTAATTGAGAGCAGATTGTCTAGGGCTTTTTTTGAAAAGAGAAACTGGTAATTTTTCATCAACTTTATTTCCATTCTGTTTAAGAGTTTGTGGAAAAGCAGCTTAACTCCTCAGTAGTTATTCCTACCCATTCAGTGGCCTGAGCAGTGGGAGCCACAGACCAGTCTTCATTGGCAGGCTGAACACTCCAGGTTTCGGTAGGAAAGTGCTGAATAGGCACAGAGGTCATCTATACACCTTCAGACAAGTCTATGACCTTAGGCTGAGCAGTAGAGAACTCAGAGGCTGGTACAGTTCATTCACCCTGAAATTCCTCTTTGGTCACAGCCTTTTCACCAGCAGTTTGTTCTTCCTTTTCAGTCTCTTCAGAGTCTGTATAGGTAGAGACCAGGCATGACCTCCCATCAGTGTTCATGGGGGGTGGTGTCATGCATGCACAAGACTTCCGCAGGCCAGCACCCATCACATCAGACCCACTGAGTGAGTCCTCTTGTTGCCAGTAATGGCAGTGTCCACACAGCACAGAGGAAAGGCTGTGTTACACAGAGAAATGGTAGGCAGGTTAACGTAAGACACCTCTGTGAGAGACTGGTGGTTAGCTCTGGGATCAGTAACCACCAGAAGTCTTAGCTCCATGAAGGCTGCCTGGATCGGGTCAATGGTGGTTCCAGGAGTGAAATGGCCAACAACAGGAGTGGCTTCGGTGGTAGCAGCAAACTTCAGCACAACTTGCTGGCCAGTATTCCTAGAGGATAGGACATTGACATCATTGGGGTTTTCAGTGGCAACAATGACATGAGCTGTCAGCAGAAGCTTCTCTGAGGTTCTCTTCAGATTTATGATGTAGATGCCATCACTTTTCCTTTTTTACATGTACTGTTCCATTTGGAAATCAAGGTTGGTGTCACCTAGGTTGGTTCCGCTGCAAGGAATTTGAGGACATCCTCCTCCTCCTTTAGCAGGACATCAGGGACTCTGGATATTGTGAAAAATTTCCTTTAACTTACATGGGAACAGAGAACAACATCCTATGGACCCCTCTCAGAGTAGCATGGAAAGAATTTGTCAGTGTCCTGATGTCAGACTAAGAAGTTTTGGATTTCATCCTTTGGGATAAACATTGTCAGTATTTTGTCTGTGATGTCTTTGTTGGCAGAGGAAAATCACTGCACTTTTTGTAAGTGTGTTCTATGAAACTCCAGTACCTCAAGCTGCTCTATGTAGAAAGGGATCTTTAGTCAAGTAAATTTAGGAAGTATTCTATTTCCTTTTTAGATTGTCACAATCCACATTGTGTATGCAGGCTCTGAGAAAGTTTTCCAGTAAAGAAGTGTTTTACTTTTATTTTTTGTCCCCAGCATTTACCAAATTTAGTTGACTTTAGAGTTCCTTTGGGTAACATTGATCTGTTGTGGTGTTTTGGGAAATTGAAGTCATTTCATCCAGAAGGGACAAAACTAATGATGGAGAACATTTCTTTAGTTAAACTGGGGTGGACTTTTTTTTTTTAGATTATTACCATACACATTTATATGTTAACTAGGGGCCCAGTGCACGAAATTCATGTACGGGGGAGGGGGTGGGTTCCTCAGCCCAGCCTGCCCCCTCCCACATACTGGGAGTCCTCAGGGGGTGTCCTGCTGACGGCTTAGGCCCACTCCCTGCTCCGCAGTCTGGCCTCCCTTTGTAGGAGGCGACCAGGCTAATCGGGAAGCCACCAGTCCCATCACCCCGCTGCTGCAGACACTGCCAGTCATCACAGCCACCAAGGTGTTTTCATCAACACAGACTCCAGTCCCTTCACCATGAGGAAATGACAACTTTCTTTAGGCATTTTCAAGATGTGTCTTTCATAGGATATGACATTTTTTTTAATCCTCACCTGAGGATATGTTTCCATTGGTTTTTAGAGAATGTGGAAGAGAAGGGAAAAACAGAGAAACATCAAAATGAGAGGAACACTTTGATTGGTTGCCCTGCATATGCCCTGACCTGGGTCCTGGCCAAGGAGGAGCCTGCAACCTAGGTACATGCCCTTGGTCAGAATTGAACCCAGACCCTGCAGTCAGCAAGCTGAGGCATTATGCACTGAGCCAAACTGGCTAGGGCAAGATATGATATTTCTTAGCCCTCCAGCAGTGGACCTTAATTTTTTTTCTCTAGGAGTGTGATGGAAAAACCCTAGATCGCCTTTAGGGATTCTTATTACCCAAGTTACTAAGAATATTACCAGTGGCATACAGGGAGCTTAGCCAATGAGTGGTAAGAAAAGGTGTTTTCTCTGTAGTTCACTTTGATCACCGGCTCCACCCCTGCCCCTCCAATCCCAGATCTACCCCTTCCCAGGCTTGTAACCTCTGGCTGAGGATACAGGCCTGGACAGAAGACCCCCAAGCCCCTCCAATCACTGGCTTCACAGAGCCCAGGCCTCTGTGATCACCAGCTCTGATCCTGCCTCCTGCCATCGTTGGCTCTGCCCTTGCCCCACCGGCAGCCTCTGGCCAAGGCTGCAGGCCTGGGCAGGGTACCCTCCAGACCTCTACATTTGCTGGCTCCGCCTGTGCCAAGACCCCTGTGATTGCAGCTCTGCCCCTGCCCCTCTGATCACCAGCTCTGCCCCTGCTCAGGCCCTGAGATTGCTGGCTCCATCCCTGCTTTGCTGGCTCCACCCTTGAGCCTCTGGCCAAGGCTACAGGCATGGGCAGGGGACCCCCGATCTCTACTTTGCCGGCTCCACCAGTGCCCAGACCCCTGCGATCCCAGGTTCCTTCCCTGTCCCTTGGATCACTGGCTCTGCGGAGCCTAGGCCCCTGTGATCTCTGGCCTTGCCTCTGCCCAGGCCTGAGGCCTCTGGCCCAGGCCTTATGCCAGGGTAGGGCACTCTCGTACCCTTCTGATCACCGGCTCTGGCCTGGGCAGAGGACCCCCAGCCCCCTCTGATTGCCTGTTCCGCCCCTCGGGCCCCCTGCCTCCCCAGCTACCTGCCTAGCTAACAGTGGCGGGGCTAAGTTGGACTGGGCACCACCATCTTGTGGCTATGGGGTCAGCCATCTTTGTGACAGAGTGACGACTGATTTGCATATTACTCTTTTATTAGATAGGATGTGGCTATGGGCACTGCCATATTGTGACTATGGGGGTGGCCATCTTTGAGATAGAGTGATGCCTAATTTGCATATTACTCTTATTAGTTAGGATAGTTGTAGGGTAACTGCTGACAGATGTAGAAGTTCTAATTCTTTAGGTACTGTAAGATCCTTTGATTTCAAATTGGAGTGTCTCATGATCATTTAAGTACTGAAGGCTTGAAATTTCATATTTTCATTTCTGATTCCCTCTCTTAAAAATTGAAAGGCAGTTTAGTGCAATAGATAATTGGCTTTTATATCTCAGTTCTGTCACTTACTAACTTTGTGACTTTTGGGTAAGCTATTTAATCACTGGATCACAGTTTGCTTAACTGCAGAATAAAAGAGATATCAACTTTCTAACAGTTGTTGTTTAGACTGAGATTCATAACTATGCAGGGATGTTTAATCACTATTCCATAGAGATATAATAGTTATAATAAGAGAGATTTTAACAGACCTTTCATAGAAATAGTAAGCCTTATTTAAAGTGGATTGCAAATTGTTATTCTACAGAGATGTTGTAAAGTTTACTTAAAACAAATTGCAAAAATAAAGGATACAAGGAATGAAAAGTTCTGGATTCTCTAGTGGTAATTAAGGTCTCTAATATATCTGTGCTCACGCATTTTAAATTTAAAAGTACAACCCTTTTTTCTTTGAATATGCTATGATGTAGGTAGGACATGTATGTTCTTTGTACCTTCTAAGAAAAATTAGTGTTTTTGTGATCTATATAGAATAGAGTAATATACCATACATTAGTGATTTTCCTAACTACTTTTGTAATACTATTTCCTATTCCTTTCCTTCTGAAACTGTAACTTTCTAAAACAAGAACTCGAGTGTAAGTGTATGTGTGAAATATTTTTTTCTCTCCTAGATTTAGTGAGATGTTATTGATACATAACATGTAAGTTTAGAGTGTATAACATGATTATTTGATATACATTTATTGCAAAATGATTGCCACAATAAAGGTAGTTAACCCCTCCCCCCCCATAATTACCTTTTTTTGTATATGTGAAAACTTTTAGGATCTACCCTCTTATACAATACTAGAGGCCCGGTGCATGAAATTCATGCATGGTGGGAGGGTCCCTTCAGCCCAGCCTGCACCCTCTCCAATCCAGAACTACTCGGAGGATGTCCAGCTGTTCGTTTAGGCCTGACCCTGGGAATTGGGCTTAAACCGGCACTTGGACATCCCTCTCACAATCCAGGACTGCTGGCTCGTAACTGTTCACCTGCCTGCCCTCCTGCCTGATCACCCCTAACTGGCCCCCCTGCCAACCTGATCAACCCTAACTGCCTCTGCCTGCCAACCTGATCACTTCTGTTTCCCCTGCTGGCTTGGTCGCCCCCAATTCCCCCCCCACCCCACTGGCCTGGTTACCCCTAACTGACCTTCCGCCAGCATGGTTGCCCCTTACTGCCTCCCCTGCCAGCCGGTCACCCCCAACAGCCCTCCTTTGCCCGCCTGATCGCCCCATGCAGCCTGTTGCTCAGTCGTTTGGTTGTCCCTCACTAACGCCCCTTTGCCGGCCTGGTTGCCCCATGCAGCCTGCTGCTCAGTCATTTGGTTGTCCCTCACTAACCCCCCTGCCTGCCTTGTCGCCCACTCAGCTTGTTCGGTCGTCCATTCGGTTGTTTCGGATGTGACGGCCCCTGGCTCTTTATGTATATATAGATTATTAATTGTAGTTGCTGTGCTATACCTTAGATCTTCAGAACATGTTCATCTTATAGCTGGAAGTTTATATTCTCTGACCAGTTTCTCCCCATTTCTCCTAATCCCCAGCCCCTGGTAACCATTGTTTTGCTCTCTAGTGCTTTGAGTTGGCATTTTTAGAATCCACAGAAAGGTATGATCACACAGTATTTAACTTTTTCTGTCTGACTTATTAGTATAACATTCCCAAGGTCCATCCATGTTGTCACGCATTACAGGATTGCCTTCTTTTTTACGACTGAATAATATTCCATTGCGTGTGTGTGCATGTGTGTGTGTGCATGAGAGAGAGAGAGAGAGAGAGAGGGAGAGAGAGAGAGAGAGAGAGAAAGAAAGAGAGAGAGAGATTTTCTTTATCCATTTATCTCTCCATAAATACTTAGGTTGTTTCCAATGTCTTGACTATTAGGAATAATGCTGCAGTGAACATAGAGGTGCAGATACCTCATTTTGAGATAGTGATTTTATTTCCTTTGGATATATAGCCAGAATTAAGATTGCTGGATCATGTGGTAGTTTTATATTTAGTTTTTTAAAAATATGTTTTTAATGTTTTTATTGCTTTTAGAGAGAGGGAGAGGGAAAGAGAGAGAGAGAGAGAGAGAGACAGACAGACATACATTAATGATGAGAGAGAATCATTGGCTGACTGCCTCCTGCACACCCACTTACTGGAGATTGAGCCTGCAAACTTGGCATGTGCCCTGACCGGGAATCGAACTGTGACCTCCTGGTTAATTGCTTGACGCTCAACCACTGACCCAAACTGGCTGGGCTATATTTAATATTTTGAGGGACCTCCATACTCTTTTCTATAGTAGCTGTGCCAATTTACATGCCCACATCTCTGTGTCTTAGTTTGTGTTGCTGTAACAAAATACTAGACTGAGTGGCTTATAAACAACAGAATTTTTATGTCTTATAGTTCTGGAAGCTAGGAAGTCCAGTGTCACAGCACTGGCAGATTATGTGTGGTGGTTGGTGAGGATCCGCTTCCTGATTCATAGATGGGTACCTTCTTGTTCTGTTCACACATGGTGGAAGGGTCTAGGATAAGGTGACCAGACGTCCTGCTTTTTAACAATTTGTCCCGCGTCCCACGGCATTTTTAAAAAGTCCCGATTTTTGGAAAGAGACATATGTACTACTCTTTGTAATATTTTAAATAATAATAATAATTAAAAAAAGAAACTTCCCCTCCCCCCCCCCTCCCGGTTGGTGTCCCACTTTTACCAATGTTAAAATCTGGTCACCTTAGTCTAAGACTCTCTGTAGGTTCTTTTTTATAAGAACACTAATTGCATCCACGAGGGCTCCACTCTCATAACTTAGGCACCTCCTAAAGTTCCCACATCCTAATACCATCATCTTTAGCGTTTAGGATTTCAATATATGATTTTGGGGGCATACCAAAATTCAGATTATAGCACCCTACATCGAACCATCAGTATTTCTTTAGTCTACTTTTTTAAAATTGTTGTTAACCCTCACCTGAGGATATTTTTCCATTGATTTTTAGAGAGAGTGGAAGGGAAGGGGACAGACAGAGGGAAACATCAATGTGAGGGAGACCCATCGATTGGAATCGAACCTGGGACTCTTGAATCTGTGGCAGAACCAGCCAGGGTTAGGCTACTTCTTGTTGGGAGTGGCAGTGGTTTCAGTGGTTCTTAGAGGTTCTGCACCTCTTAAGAAGAGGGCAGTTCTGTTTGTAGTGCAGCTTTTATGAAGTATAAGGCTTCGTAATTAACTAGCAGCTTAAAAATCGCAGCATTCCAAGTACTTACCAAGAACTATAGTCTAAAACATATTGCCCATGACTTTGTTCGTATATAAATGGACTGTTCTACTTAAAATCATCCTGTATTATCTTGTCCAAAAATCCACAGACAGGGTGTCATTCCTGTATCTATTCCATTTCTACTTCTGTAGAATTGTTTTTACTGAACTATGAATTAATGTGAATGTGCTGATTTTTTCTCCCATAATATATTTGAGAAATAGTCCTGAGGAAATTGCAGTGGTTTATAGTTTCTGCTGGTCTCTTGCAAAGTTAAAGAAACTTGAAATCTAAGTCTGATTTGTTTCTTCATGTTGTGCTTGGTAGCTTTTAGGTGACTGATACAAAATAAATTACTATCTCTGTAGGAAAAAAAGCAGTCACCTTGAGCATTGTTTACCACATGTTTAGAGCTGAGCCAATTTTATTTGGTCCTGTCTTTTGTTATGAATAGGTAAATAATAATAAGTGTGGCAGATTGACACTTCAAAAGTTACGTAGAAACACAGAAACCACATCAGTGTTTGTGCTTTTAAATAATCAAATACTTGAATTTTTTCTCTCTTTCAGTTCCTGGAATAGATGGAGGTGCTTTAACTGATACCAGTCTCACAGATTCCTATTTCAGCACCAGCTTTGTAGGAGTCAATGGATTTGGAAGCCCTGTAGAAACAAAGTATCCCTTGTTGCAGGTATCATTAGTATGAGTTTAAACAGTGAAGTTTATTCTGAGAGTGGAGAGCATCTAGAGCAGTGGTTCCCAACCTTTCTTAGGCCATGCCCCACCTAAGCATAAAATCCTGATATGTCCCCTCCCCCCATGACATATAATTCTTATTATTCAAAAAGTGAACTCCTGTTCATGTGGAGGAAGCTTAAAAGGCAATTAACTTGGTCTAAACAAGCTTCCAAAGAACATAGCATCCATGAAAGAGAAAAAGAAAAGAATGAAAGGACAGTTAAAGTACTGAGGAAGAAATCACTAAGAAATTTTTTTTTAAAATGTGAAGTGATATGAAAAAACAGCAAATAAAGTTTAAAACCTAATAGAGAACCAAAATGCATAAATATATTTATACACTATTTATGAGGCCCTTAGGACCATAAGAAATCCAAAAAAGTTCACTGTTAATTCATTCTTGAATTGTCCCCCTTAAAAATCAAATTGCACCCGTGTGACATGTGCCCCATGTGGGAACCACTGATCTAAAGTCTTCATTTATTCCTAAATTTATTTATCAGGAGGAGGTGGGATTTTAGATAACGAAGTAGTTGGGATATAGTAAAGGCATCTTATCTCCTAGTAGGTTTGGAGTCAGAGTGAGCTTTCAAGGGTTGGGACAACCATGGAGTATGTAGAGATAGATAGGAAGAAACTAGTTTCACTCTTCTGTGTGTTTTGTGGTTGTGGAATGAAGGCCTTTCAGATGGACAGACACCATAGAGATTATGGAGTATGTTGAGAAATCATGGAAACATATTTGGAGAACAGTGAATAGCATAATTTTATAGTGTCTAAAGTACACAAAGGATAATATGCATTGAGAGAAGATATTAGAGAGCATTTCTTGACTTTTTATGTAGTTACTTTACATCTTGAGTGGATATTGGAATTTAAATTTTATGGACAAGGAAATTTAGTAGTTATATGTATCTTGCCCAGGCTGATAAATTAATAGAAGTGCAATTCAAAATAGGCCTCCAGCTTTGGTTTTAAACACCTGACTAGTGAGTAAAATTTTCATTTGATGTGTTATGCAGAGTGTTTGGAAGTTTTTGCATAGATTATTGTAATCCAAGCAGCAGTGAATAGAGTATTAGTAATGTAAAAGATGGATAAGAGGGGAAGAAGCAAAGAAAGTTAGTCTTAATTGGTTGAATATTGTTAATTCTAGTGATATTATGTATCTATATTTTCTGTTTCAGAGAATGACTAATAGTAGCAGCTCCCCAAGCCTTCTAAATGACAGTGCCAAGCCATATGCAGGCCATGGTAAGGCTTGGTTCCTTTTCCTCTCTTATACGTATGTTTCTGACTCTAAAAACAATATGTCCATTGTAGAAATTTTGAAAGTTATCAACAGGTATAAGGAAGAAAGTAAAACAATGATCTATTTCATAGTCAGGAGCTAGCAAAATTTGTATTACTTATATATACATAATACATAGCAGTACTTAAGTATATACATTGTAATACTTAATTTCAAGATCACATTAAAATATTTTAATGAATATTTGTTGATCATTATAAACTGAATTCTGTTATTTCTTTTTATGATTTTATGAACTATTTTTGTTTTTATTCTTAAAAAAACAATTAATTATACTTCAGTATTTGATTATGTATATGAATCTGTGTTCATATTTTGAGTTATTTGTTTTGGAAACATTCTTAGATATGGAATTACTGTTTCAAAGATTATGGACATTTTTAAGGCTTTTGATATAGAAGTTCCAAATATCTTTCTGTATCCTTTTTAAAAAATAAATGTTCAAGGATTTTTTGGGGTGGGGGGTGTTGTTAATCTTTATTGGAGGATTTTTTTTCCTATTGCTTTTTAGAGAGAGTAGAAGGGAGGGATCGTGGGAGAGAGAGAGAAACATCAGTGTGAGAGAGACACATTAATTGGTTGCCTCTCACATGCGCCTGGACTGGGGCTGGGATCGAACCTGAGATTCTTCGGTACAACTACGGACCCACACTGGCCAGGCCAAAGGATGATTAAAAAAAAAAGTAACAATTGAGTATTAAGACTGCATCAGTAATATGTTAAGAGTTATTAATAATAGTGACAATAAGAATTTGCATGTGGATTATTTCCATTTTTTTTTGTTAATCCTTACCAGAGGTTATTTTTCCATTGATTTTTAGAGAGAGTGGAAGGGAGGTGGAGAGACAGAGAGAAACATTAGTGGGAGAGACACATCAATTGGTTGCCTCCCGCACACACCTGGGGGATTGAGCCTGTAATCGAAGTATCTGCCCTTAACTGAAATTGAACCCAGGACCCTTCAGTCCATGGGCTGATGCTCTTTCCCCTGAGCCAAACCGGCTGGGGTATGAGGTTTCTTTAAATGAGCGTATTTACTTTTTTTTTTTTAAGGATTTTACAGATAATTTAATGAGAAACGTAAGATTAACTTAAAGCTCAGAAATGAAGATAAATATTTTAATGTATATTATGCACACCTTTTCAGAAACTTCTGATTTAAGTGAAAAACAATTTAGACCTACACGTTTGTTTATAACTTTTGACCATAGAATAATAGAACTCTGAATCTATAAAATCTTTGGATTTCATGATTGTGTTTTAAAACTTAATTTACTTTTTTTTAGTAAGAATATGAAATATCTGTGATAAACTGAAAAGTGTGGAATATTATATAGAGTAGATGGTTTTAGGTCCTTGCCTAAGTGTTAAAACCAAGTGTGATCACGCAGAGGGTGACTACTTCTCTCTCACCCCTCTTTTTTAAATTTTTCTCATGATTTGGTCTTTAAATAAACATTTAGTACAGGTAGACTTCCTTCATAAACACATTCCTAGTAACTTGGTTAAAAGTCATCTTTTTTGTTTTCTGTTTGATTTTTCTTTTAATTTTAAACAAATAGAAGCATTCTAATTTGCTTAGCTTCTTGAATAAATGTGTACTGTGAGTATTGGCTGAATGCAGTATTCTCCAATTTGTGTTTCATTCACTCAGAAAATACTTGAATATTCACTATATTTGAGGCATTGAGTTTAACTGTTAGTATAGTATGTGATTTTCATTACTTTTGTAAGCATTGCCAAGGTAAACATTTATTATTAGACTTGTGGGTTGCCGGAGTTATCTGTGTGGAAACTTATGTAACTTACCTTTCAGATCCTCTCACTTCACCTGCTTCATCCTTGTTTAATGACTTTGGTGCCCTCAGCATCTCTCAGAGAAGAAAGGTAGGTGAAATTGAAACTTATTTGAAGCAAAATGGAATGAATGTAGAGGTGATATTAGTCATTACCTATATCGTGCAATATTCTCTTAAGTGGGGAGAGGGCTTTTCATGGACTGTAGTATTTTTCTTTCTTTTTGTTTATCCTTTTCTTTGTTATATATCTCCTGTATGTAGAATTTTATTTTATCTGTGTGCATTAAATAGAAACATTTTATGTAAAGACTTGAAATACTTCTTGTTTTTATATGTATTAAGATAAATTAGTATTCTGTTTTTAAGATAACATCTAATTTAATGTAGTTGCTATCAATGTGACTCATTTTAGGTATTGTGATTATGGTGTTTTTTTTCTTTTCTATTTATTAAGTTTATGGGATGACATTGGTTAATATGATCATAGAGCTTTTAGGTGTGAGTTTCTATGTTACAAGATCTGTATATTGCACTGTGTGCTCATCACTCAAAGTCAGATCTTCTGTCATCATATTTGATCATGTTTTAACTTTATTTTCTGACTGCTTTGTCTAACTTTCAAAGATTTCTACCCTAATTTAAACTCTTCACAAGGCAAAACTTTTCATAATTGGCCCAACTGTTTAAAAACAGTTCAAAATCTCTTAAAAACTTGTTGTAATACTTGATGGAAATTACTATAAAGTTATAACTAATATTAATTATCCTAAGTAATGAAAGAAAGACCCAGAAGAAAAGGATACTAATTTTAGGAACCTGATATAAGCTTAAAATGCTTCTAGGAAGTATCTGATCAGAGGGTGGTATAAAATGAAATTCAAGAAGACTAGGTATTAACAAAATAAAAAATTTATGAGGTCAGGTATGAATTATATCAGTACCTCATGTATTTAGTATTATCTTTATTTTGAAACATTTGAGAACAAGGAGGTAATTAATTACAAAATCCTTTTAAGCATCTGTAATTAAGACTAAAATGTATGAGTTTGATTTTATAGACTTTCTTAACAAGTTTTCACCGGGAACACATTTAACTCTTATATATGGTGTAAGTGGAATAGAGTTGGATACAAGCAGGTTCATTGCAGTAATAAGAAGTGACAATAGACAAAGCCAGTCAATATGGAAGGAAACAGTAAAATGCTGAAAAGCAGAAACAACGTGGAAATCAAATTATCTGGACCTATTTAGTGTAGGAGAAATTAAAATGGTCTTGGGGATCCCTTTAATGGCCTTTTCACATCCTTGAATTAATAATTGGTTAACTGTGATAAGTAATTTTTCTCATGTATGAATAGAAGGTTAAAGTAGAAAGGCAAATAAATAAAAGTATTTCTAATATGAGGGTTAGGTGCACTACACATTATAGTAGAAATATTATGACTTAGAGGAACTGATGTTATTTTTGAGAAAATAGTAAAAATTCCTGGAGACTCAAAAAAGGAAGATACAGTGTGCACCCTTTTAAAATTTACTTTAGTAAAGGAAAATACTAAAAGGAAGTGTTACTGCAAATATGACCTCAATATTTGGAGCGATACTAGAATATATTTTAATGGAAACAGATTAATATAGCTGTGATTTTTGAGGTCCTGGATCTCTAGCTTTGTGACCTTGGGCCAGTTTTCTAGAATATAATCTTCACAACTGTGAAGTGATGAGCATGACCTGGATAATTGCTTTCTTTCATCTCTCAAATTCAATGTCTGTCCAAACTGAAAGGACCTATGTGTCAGTTTCTTAGAAATTTATAGCTCACATAGTATATCTTGGAAGGATCATATTTTCTTGCCATTTACATTTAAAATAATATGTAGGGACATAGATTTTTTTCAATGGTGGGCTGTATATACTTAGTCATCTTAGAGTACAGGTTGCATATATTTTGAAATTATTAATGGTTGAGTTTATAAGATTTAAAATCTCTATATTAGAAATACTCTTGGCATAAGATATTGCATGGCACACACTGAATTAAAGGCATATGGAGACTGTCTTTTTTGTTATAGTAATTCATAATATATATTTAAGATGTAATTTTAGTGGAAGTAATTCAAATTTATGCAAATATTTAATTATAATTCCATGTTGATCTAAGCAGGCTATCATGATTGCTTAGTGACATTTTTATTTCATAATGTATTGGAGAACAGGTATTTAGGCCATACTTACTAATATACCATAGCTAGTTAAGTAAGTTATTTTCTGACAGTCTCAGTTGGGTGAGTCCCTAGTGTTGCCTTTCCTTTGCCTGTCAGTATGTGAATTATTGGGATCAGATTAGTTAAGTACTTTTACTGTAGGCAGTCTTATATGTGCTATGTGGAGAATTTAAGGATGGATTGATATTTTTCCTGCTTGATAATATCTAGTTATGTGATCTTTTTTTTCTAGCAGTTCATCTTTATTTTATCAAAGTATTGGATCATGATACATAGGAAAAAATTAAAAGTATGATATTTCACAGTGTTTTGGAAGCAGTAATTTTTTTCTTTATTTTTCACATTAGGAATACATACTTTTATAGATAGAACAAATGACAATTATTTAAAAAGTAGAGGCCCAGTGCATGAAATTCCTGCACTAGGGCGGCGTGTGTGTGTGTGTGTGTGTGTGTGTGTATGTGTGCGCGCGCGCGCGCGCGTGTGTCCCTCAGCCCAGTCTGCATCCTCTACAGTCTGGGACCCCTTGAGGGATGTCCGACTGCTGGTTTAGGCCCGATCCCAACTGCTCACCTGCCTGCTTGATTGCCCATAACCGTTTCTGCCTGCCAGCATGATCACCCCCTAACCATTCCCTTGCCAGCCTGATCGACGCCTAACTGCTCCCCTGCCGGCCTGATTGCTCCTAACTGCCGTCCCCTGTTGGCCTGGTCACCCCTAACTGTCCTCCCTGCAGGCCTGGTTGTCCCCAACTACCCTCCCCTGCAGGCCTGGCTGCCCCCAACTACCCTCCCCTGCAGGCCTGGCTGCCCCCAACTGCCCACCCCTGCAGGCCTGGCCTCCCCTAACTGTCCTCCCCTGCAGGTCTGATTGCCCCTAATTGCCCTCCCCTGCTGGCCCAGTCACCCCTAACTTCCCTTCCTTGCCAGCCTGGTTACCCCTAACCACCCTTACCTGCTAGCCCTATTGCCCCTAACTGCCCTCCCCTGCAGGCCTGGTTGCCCCCAACTCCCTCCCTGCAGGCCTGGTTGCCTCTAACTGTCCTCCTCTGCTGGCCTGGTCAACCCTAACTGCCTCCCATGCAGTCTGGTTCTCCCCAGCTGCCCTCCTCTGCAGGCCTGAGTTCCCCCCAACTGTCCTCCCCTGCAGGCCTGGTCTCCCCCAACTGCCCTCCCTTGCAGACCTGGTCCTTCCCCTGCTGGCCATCTTGTGTCCACATGGGGGTGGCCATTATGTGTGTTGGAGTGATGGTCAATTTGCATATTAACTCTTTATAATATTATTATATTATATAGGATGTGTATAATTATAGTTGGCCAAGGGTGGTAGTAGAAAAATTGAATTATGGCTATAAACTTGATGGGGGAGTTAAGTTTCAACACACTGGAGATGGAGTTTTGCTAAAAATGGGAGTTAATATATAGGGTGTCCCAAAAATGTGTACATACTGTTTGAATAATTATAAAGACAGTGTTACTGAAATACATTTCATTTTCAAAATTGAGCTATCATCTGTTAAAATTGTGTATACAGTTTTTTGGATACATCCTGTATTAGAGCAATACATGTGGAGACCTTAATAGTGAGACAGATAAGGTTGAGAACTGATATGATAGGAAAAGACTTGAGAGTGAATCACAAATGCGATCTAGTCAGCATTAAAATTTTTTTAAATTTTTTTATTGCTTAAAGTATTACAACAAATGATAGATAAGTATTACAACAAATGATAGATAGATCTCCAATTTTTTCCCCTTGTCCTCCCCCCCCCCCACCTCCCTAACCCCCAGTTTCTTTTGTCCATTGATTATTCTCCTATGCATGCATGCAAGTCTTTCAGTTGAAGCATTAAATTTTTGATAAGGAATCTTTTGGGAACAAAGAATCGTTAAGCAAAGGTAGATATTGAAATACAGTTTTTAAAAACATTTATTGATGAGAGAGAGAGAGAAAAGAAAGAGAAAGAAAACATGAGTTTATTGTTTTACTTATTTATGCATTCATTGGTTGATTCTTGTAAGTGACTTGACTGGGGATCAAACCCACAACCTTGGCGTTTTATCAGGATAATGCTCTAACCAACTCCTCTACTCAGCCAAGGCCTACAAATATTCTTAACTGAAGTGATTCAACATGACATTTTGCCAACTGTTCTTGCTAAGCTCTGAGTTTTTATGCAGGGCAACCCCAGATAATTGACACAAATCCTAGGCAAAGTTTCAAAATTAATGTCTGGCATTCTTGGTTTCTCCTTTTGTATCTTTCTTGGCCCTTTTCTGCTTTCTTTTTCAGTCATTATTCTATTCTTCTTCTCCTTTCCACCTTTTAAGTAAAATAGGCTCAGGTGCCTGCCATTTACTTTGCTTGTTTTAGTTGTGCTTTAGGATGCTATTTCTATCAATATGCAGCTTTACCTAGGCATTTGCATTTTATTTCTAATAGTGGGATAACAGATTTTCAGTTTTGTAAATTTTTAAAGTTTCCATAACAAGCTAAATTCTTTGGGATTAGGAGACAAACATTTTTGAAGTATCATGTTTATTTTTTCTGTTCTTGATTTTAAAGCTTTTTGTAAGGTTAAGGGAAGGGGAGTCAAAAGGAGCTGACTTATCTCGTGGTGTCTTATTTGAGAAGAACTCTTTTCCCAGGATCTGGCTCATAGTAGAGCTTAAAAATATGTTTGTGTGAATATGTATATCCTGTTCTGCTATATTTGATATAATTTATATCAGTTTTTACTTAGTAGCATCCTCTTTTTCATTCTCTCATCCTATATATGATTTGTGTATTAACTCCACAAATTAAAAGATCTTTTTCATTTACACATATTTACCTATCTGTGGATCTTTAACTGTGACAGTCTGTTTTTCTTTAGAACTACTTTTTGTAGATCTATTCACCCACCCATCCCATCCTATTATTGTCTTTATTTAAATAATTAAAATGTAAGACACTTAATATAGTGTCATGAAAGCCCACAGTTAATAATGAGTGACAAGACAAAATATAACATAATCTTTGAGGTTGACTTGTTTTGTTTTTTATGTTTAAAGTTTTCTACCTGTAGAAATTAATTTATTTGATTTAAAAAATTTAAATGGTTTTAATCAGTTTGGGGTCTATTTTTCCCCAGTGAGTTTACATTGATCACTGATGACTAATGGAATTACAATCTTATATTTACTTTTTATCATTACAAATACTATAAAATATCAGGATATTAGCTTAATTGAAGGAAGACCGTTGTGAGCCAGAAGAGATTGTGAAAGAAGTGCAAGTTTATTTTCAAATAAATATATAGTAAATTATAGGTCAGAGGTTCCTAATATTAGTGCACCTTCAGGAATGGCAGAAGTAAGTTGATGAGTTATTACTGCAAAAGGTAATGAATTAATATATTAAGCATTATCTGAAGGGAGATATTTCATATATGAGTACTACTATTTTCTAAGTATGTGAACATGTTCTGATTAATAAAATGCAAATTATTTTAAAGTGTTATCCATAGCAACTTTAGTCATCATTCATTGTTTCAGAGTACAACTAGTGAAAGCACAGTTACTGTAATTTTGCTGTTCAAAAGGGCTTCTTAAAATTCAGAGCATTGGAAACTTTTTGTTGTCGGATAACAATTTGATTTCTCTCATCCTATATAATAAAAGGCTAATATGCAAATCGACCGATCGGTGGAATGATTGGTCGCTGTGATGCGCACTGACCACTAAGGGGCAGACGCTCAGTGCAGGAGCTGCCTCCTGGTGATCAGTGTGCTCCCATAGGGGGAGCACCGCTCAGCCAGAAGCCCTGAACTAGGCTCATGGCTAGTGAGCGCAGTGGTGGTGGAGGCAGGAGAAGCTCCTGCCTCTTTAGCAGTCAGACATCCCCTGAGGGCTCCGGACTGTGAGAGGATGCAGGCTGGGCTGAGGGACCCCCCTCCCCGAGTGCATGAATTCATGCACCAGTGGGGTCCCTCGGCCTGCCCTGTGGGATTGGGTTGAAACTGGCTCTCCAACATCCCCTGAGGAGTCCCAGATTGTGAGAGGGTGCAGAGGAGCCAGGGAGGGATGTGGGAGGTTGCCCAGCTGGGGAGGGACTGTGAGAGGGTTTCAGGGCATGTCTGGCCTGTCTTGCTCAGTCCCGATTGGCCGGCCCCCAGCAGCAAGCTAACCTACCGGTTGGAGCATCTACCCCCTGGTGGTCAGTGCACGTATAGTGACTGGTCGACTGGTTGACTGACTGCCCTCTGATGGGCAGTGCACATCATAGCGACTGGTCGACCAGTCGACTGTCTGCCCCCTTGTGGTCAGTGTATGTCATAATGAGTGGTTGAGTGGTTTTAGCATATCACACTTTGATTGGTTGACCAGACACTTAGCATATTAGGCTTTTATTATATAGGATGATCATATCATATGTAGTAACATGGTTGATGATCTGAAGCCTTCTGGAGATGAGGCTGTTTTGTAATTTTACCAAAAAAGTTGTGCATTGGAAATTGGTCTGTTACTTGGTAGCTTTAACTACATTTTCTATATTAGCAGTGGTATTTATAGGCTTTTCTTTTGCTAGACCATGAATTTTTAGGGGAAGAGAATAGAACTTATCATTGTTTTTCTAGGAAGGGCAAAGAACTTTCTAGGAAGGGCAAAGAACCTTATGCTGAAATGTTGAGTGAATGAATGGATGAATGAATGAAAAAAAATATGTGCATGGAATTAAAACAGTTTTTAAAATTAGCTTTTACTATTCTTTGACATAGTCTAGTTAGGAATGAGAGTTGACTTCCCTTACTCTTAAACCATTGGAATGGGCTTTTATGGATTAGGGCAAAGATTTTTGAAGAGCCAGGGCTTTGGAGACTATAATGAAGGCTCTAAGTATCTTAGTCAAGCTTTAAGGAGTTGGGCTGTTAAACTATTGAACCCCTATTCCTTTTTATCTAGGGGTAAGGAGGATGACTCCAATTTCTGTTAGTACTACTAGTTGTTCCTTATCCAGGTATTTTCTTTGACATTCTCTAGAACATTACTTCTCAGTGTGTGGTCACCAGGCCAGTAGCACTAGCAAGTTTCAGAAGCTTTTTTGGAAATGTAGAATCTCGGGCTTCACAATTGGCCTACTGAATTAGAACCTTTATTTTAACAAGATCCCTAGGCGATTCATATGTTCATTACAGTTTGAGGAGTGCTAATCTAGAACACATAATCAAACTTTATTATCCTTGAAAACTTTTGTTCAAGCCCTAAGTTATTTTTTTAACATCCAATAAGAAGGGCAACACTATTTTCAGCTATCTTATTTATGCTGTTTATTTAGAGTTTGTGAAGAATGATAAAATCAGTCACTTTTGTAGTGCATCTTGAGATTTGTATATATGAGAGAGAGAGAGAAAGAAGGAAGAGGAGGAGAGGGAGAGGGAGGTGGAGGGGGAGGAGGCCAGTTATAGGCTCTGCTGGATATTTTGCCAGAGGAACAAAAAGAGATTACGAATTTTGGTGTACAATATTGACGTACTAGAAGGTGGAAAAGAAAAGCTGGTTATTTGCTAATAGGACATAGCCTTTTAGAATGCTTCTCCTCCATAATAACCAGTAGGCTAGACTGGCAAGGCTATGAAGAAGGGAGGATCAACATGGGAACTTATTAATTTATTTGACCATCAAATTCTCAAGATTGGTCTAGGAAAGGATTGCTGCAAGTTAATAGAAAGGGAACAGGAGTGGTTACTTTTATTGTTTGGATCTTATAGAACTCAGAAAACTTGAGAGGATTAACTTTAGGGGTAAACAAACATTTCCCATCAAATTTTGTTTGCCCTTTTTATTTTCTCATCTTCCATTTGGCTTCTCCATTCCCCTCATCCCCAGTAGCTGTTTTTAATCTAGCAGATCCATCTCCAGCTAGGCCATTTCGATTTCCTTGGTTTATATCCTTTACCAAGACTAGGGTTCTCAAATGGGGACAGTTTTTAAAAAATTATTATTAAGTATGTTTTTATTGATTTTAGAGAGAGAGGAAGGGAGAGGAAGAGAGCGAAAAACATCGATGTGAAAGAAAAACATTGATTAGTTGCCTCCCACACGTACCTGGACCAGGGAATCAAACATGCAACCTAGATATGTGCTCTGACCGGGAATCCAACCTGTGACCTTTTGGTGCATGAGAAGGCTCTCAGTGAATCTAGCCACACTGGCCAGGGATCAAATGGGGGCAGTTTGATCCCCTTCTCCAAAGGGACATTGAAGATATTTTTGGTTGTCAAAACTGGTGCTGTTGTACTATTGGTGCAGTGGGTAAAGGCCAGGGGTGTTGCTAGAGATCTTACGATACAGGTCCTGTACAACGAAGAATTACCCAAAGTCTACTGCTGAGGTTGGGAAACTCACTTGGATTGCTGCTAGAGTGCAGCAATTAGTCTACCTGCTTCCAGTTTACTTCTCATTCCAAAGTTTTCAAGAGTTCTTCGGTGTCCATGGAATGAAGCCCAAACTCCTTGCCATAGGATATAAAACAGTTCATGTTTGTTTGTTCTTATTGCTTTCAAACCTCATCTTTGGCACTTAAGGTTGTCACTCTACTAATAGTAGACTCAATACTTACAGTAACAGTTTTTCCTTAACACCACGGTGCCTTTATGCTTCTACCCCACATTTTTCCTAGCCTGTAATACAGCCCTATCTATCTATCTATCTATCTATCTATCTATCTATCTATCTATCTATCATCTATCTATCTATCCACATTTTGTACTCCTTACTTTCTCATTGAAGCTTTGTTTATACACTGTTGGTACCTTGATTATAAATGCACTTTATCATAGTGAAGTATGTTCTGTTTGCATGATTTTGTTGCCTACTAGATTATGTCCTCTTTTTGAGGGAAAGGTGAGTGCTTTATTTTATTCATTATTGTATTCCAAGTACTTAGAACTGTTCCTGATACAAAGTAGGCTCTTAAATGATTAGTTGAAAACACATTTTTTTTCTTCAAAGGCATTAATAATAGTTCACATAATTTAGAGATTAGTTTACAAATGAGATTTTACTATAATTTACTTTCTAGGCAATGAGACTTTTATATTTAATCTTTTTGCCTCTCTGTCATACTTTTTGTTGCTGTCCTCTCTTTTCAGATGTCATTTTGTCTTCTGTTGCTTATAATGGTATTTTAGATGCTATTCTAAAAAATAGCATTTAGGTCAGATCACTCAGTATCACATTAGATGAAACTTGAATTGCTGGCTATTTATTGAAGAAACTTAAATCTATAATGGCACATGTTTGGAGATCTCTTTTTACCTAAAAGGAAAAATCCTTAGGCTAATTCTAGGTTTTGGGGGGTTAGGAAAGAAGTGGAGGAGTGATGAATTCCTCTTTGGAAAAATAAACATATAATGAAAGCTGTTAGGGAGGGAGAATGGCACATTGGATTAACCCTTTTTCTGTGTTGCTGTGCCTGACTGTAAGAAAGTAAATTGCACTAATTATAATAATTATTTTCGGGTCAAAAGCTAGTCTGAATTTGTAAAGGATCTTAGCAGAAGAACATTTAAAGCAATAATTTTCTTGCTTTCAAATATATGACTGGAATTTAGGTGTCCTTGTAAAAGTCCTATTTGACAGGTTGTGTGTGTTAAGTAAATATTCTTTGATATGTTGAACTTTACTAATAGGATAATCCTTAGTTCAGACATTTTCTAAAATGTAAATTTTAAATTAGTGAAGGCTTAATAAAGGTTATATTATTTTTGCTTTATATAAAATCTTTATAGTTGTGAGCTCTAGTTACTAGAAATAACTCGCTTTAAAATTGTCATTTGTAATATGGTTCCAAAAGCTACATTTTTCTCATCTACAAAAATTGCTTCTGATGTAGACATAGAGGGTAATTGAATTGGTTCATGATTGCATAGAGGTGGAAATATTTTACCTTCATGAAACTTTATCCACTGCTATAATTACTGGGTTTGTAAGTAGTATAGTTGCCTTCCTTATGCAAGTTAAAATTTTTTTTCCCTCCTTAAACCAAAGACAGCATAGTGGAGTGGAGAATCCAAGTTGCATAGAAATATTTTCATTGGTATAATTTACAAGATCATTTTTGAAATTTAGGAATCAAGTGTTTTCTTCAGATTGTTTTTATCCTGGAATAAATATTTTTTATATATTTGTTTGGTTATGACACCTTTTATGAAGAAAGTTAATTTAATTATTTGCTTTAGCAGTCTTATGACTGAACAATGAATAAACATAGATTTTAAAATTTCAGGTCTTAAATTAGATACCTTCTTAAGAATGTGTCATTATTCCTTAAAGGAAAAATATATATACAAATTCCCTCTAAGATTCAGTTTAGTGCAAATTAGATATAATTAAGAGAAGTAAGATGGTGGAAACTATAATTAACTTTCACATAATAAAAAACCCTGCCAGTCACTAAGATTGTTTACTAACTTTATTATATATAACTAGAGGCCCAGTGCACAAAAATTTGTGCACTGGGGGGGGGGGTGGTTACCTCAGCCCGGCCTGTGCCCTCTCAAAGTCTGGGACCCCTCTGGGGATGTCCACCTGCTGGTGTGCCTGGCCAGCCTGGGTGAGGGGCCCATGTCTGTTTGCAGGCTGGCCAAGCTCCCCAGTGGTTTGCCATACCCTCACCCCAGGGGGTATGGCAAACCAGGGTGAGGGGCTGAGGGCAGTTTTCAGGCTGGCCACAGCTCCTACTGACCCTCTGGGCCATCTGCCTGGGAAGCGATTGGGTGGCCATGGCACAGGCAGGGAGGTTTCAGGCCTCCCTGCCTGTGCCCCTGGCCACCCGATGGCCTCCCAGGGCCGGCCGGATGGTCCATCCATGGAGGCTTCTGCCTGGGAGGTGATGGGGTGGCGGTGACCACCCGATGGGAAGGCATCGGCTGGCTCAGGGCCCCGGATGCCTTCCCAGGACGGAGGCTCCCAAGATGGCGGAGGCCGCAGCCCCAGAGAAGCCACACACCTGGGATGTGGCCTCCGCCATCTTGGCTAGGCTAATTTGCATATGGTCACTCTGATTGGCTGGTGGGAGTGGCTTAGGTGTCCCGAAGAAACGGTTAATTTTAATATTACGCTTTTATTAGTTAAGATGTTACCAGTGAATTCATCCTTTTATTGGACAGTTTATTTAGCATCATTATGTTCAAATTACTGAGATTTATAAGACCATTGATATTTGTGTATTTATATTTAAAGTCTGAGATTATTTCTTTTCATTGAGTACTTTAAATTGAATGCTCACTTCAGATAGAATGACTTGTACTCTGGTCTAATGTGCATAGAGTTTAAAAATTTTTTTTAAAAAGACTATTTTTTTAGGCTTTAGCTTCTTTTAAGTGGGGTAGTTCTCAGTAGGAATTGAGGCAGTGATATGGGGAGTAGAAAAATTATATGGAGGTATAATTTGGAGACAGTTTTTTACTTGTATTTTGTGCCCTTGAAGCCATTTCTTCATATTGCAATGAGAATAGGTAAGTGCCAGTGGAAAAAAATTTTGCAAAGCATTTACTTTGCTGATAAGTTAATTTATATTCATTAAAGTCTTACCAACTTAGATTATAATGTATGTCTCTAAAACATCTGTTGCTTTATATAATATTGCTGTTCAGCCTGTTAGGACTGTGGGTTATTTTGGAGGTGTGTATTGGGGGTGGGGGTGGGTTATGCTGGGTGGTGATAAGGAAATTAGAGGGAGTGTCTTAGAAATTTTGTTTTCTATTCCACCATTCCTGGCATCTTCTCTGTTAGTTATGCTAGTTTAGATTAGTGTGGGGGATGTTAGGAGTGGCCTGGTTTCTTTCCTTCTTTTTCCTAGCCAAGGAAGTATCGCCTGGGGATGCTGGAGGAGAGGCTAGTTCCGATGGGATCAAAGGCACGAAAAGCAAAGAACCCTATTGGCTGCCTTGCTGACAGGTGTAAATCAGGAGTACCCATCAATATGATTTGGTGGAACAGACTCACAGAAAACAATTTACAGGTAAAAATAATTTTACTAGACATTTTTTGAAAGTGAATATTTTGGCTGCTTTCAGTGTCTGTGGGCTGGTGGGTTTGAGATTGGGTTGCTTAGATGATACACATAGGTGATTTTTTTTTTTAAACAAAAGTGAGGCTAGTGGCCCATTAACCAACAAAATGATTTTGTTTGGTGGGTTTTTTTTTTTTTTTTTTTTAGCTTTCTCTGCTTATATATTTTCCTATTTTATTAAATTTAATTTTTTCCTTTTGGATCTTGTTAACAGTAAGATCTGAAATCTTATTATTATTTATTGATTTGAGAGAGAGAGAGAAAGAAAGAGAGAAACACTGATGGTTTGCTTCTCACATGAGCCCCACTTGGGGATCGAACCCGTAACCTGGATATATGCCCTGACTGGGAATTGAATCCACCACCTTTTGGTGTATGGGACGACATTCCAACCAACTGAGCCATACCAGGCAGGGCAAGTTTAATTATTTTTAATACATGAAATTATTCAAGGTACTACATTGAAAAATCATATAAAATTTATTATAGAAAATTTTATTTATTTGGAATGTGAATAACAGGAATCTTCATGGGGTTTTCTTTGTACATTTTTATTAGGAAATAAAAATTGTATGTGAATAAACTTGTCAAGTGTTTTCTCTAAAACCATCTTAAGTAGTATGTTGACCTAGAGTTATGATAGATACATTTCAGTCTTTGACTCTGCCTTATGAGTGCTGAATAATGAAAATTGAATTTTTATAACTCAAAGGCTAGCTTTGGTATGAGATTCTGAAGTACATACAAAATAATTGAATTATATTCAATTTCAACTTGGATTATAATTATTACAGTCTTATTTTTTTAAATTGGTAATTATATAATATAGATCTATTAATCAGAATTTTAGTTTACCTGGAAGTAGAGTATCTTTCCTCTCTGAGTAAATTTGTATTTTTAATACTAGCGAAAAGCCTATAATTCACATACACATACCATATACTGAAAAGATAAAACAAAGCTAACAACTTGGTTTTATTTCTGTCACTAAACTTATATTATGAAGGGATTTCACAATATTTTGGTCTGTTTAATATTACTAGCTTAGCAATACCCGTGTTGCCTTGGACACAGAATAAAGAAGTTATTCTAAATATTGCAAAATGTGGTATTTGTCCAACTGAAGTTTTGGTAATAAATATAAATATAAAGGAGTGTGTGTATGTGGGTCAACATAATCATATACTTAAATTTATTTTTAAAATATATTTTTATTGATTTCAGAGAGGAAGAGAGAAGGAGAGAGAGATAGAAACATCAATGATGAGAGAGAATCATTGATCAGCTGCCTCCTTCATGCCCCTCTACTTTGCAATCGGGGCATATGCCCTTGACCAGAATTGAACCCTGGACCCTTCAGTCCACAGGACAATGCTCTATCCACTGAGCCAAACCACTAGGTCCATATACTTAAATTTAAGTGTAAAATTTTGGATATGTCAATTCTGGGTAGCAATAGAGTTTACTGACTTTTTGTCTGAAATCAGAAGCAGATTTTATATGGATTGTTAGAATTATTTTTCAGTAAAAAAATTATTTTATTGGTTTCTGAGAGGCAGAGAGAGATAGAAACATCAGTGATGGTGATATCTTAATCTTACTAACATCTTTAGTAATTTTTTTGTTGTTGCTATTGCTGCTGAAAACAAGCCTTTTGCTGAAGGTTTCTACCTTTATTATTCAATATTGTATCCACTGAGGATCAAGCTTGCAACCCTGCCATGTGCCCTGAACTGGGAAATGAACTGTGACCTCCTGGTTCATAGGTTGATGCTCAACCACAGAGCCACATTGGCCAGGCTTATTTTTCAGTTTAAAAAAGAAAGTCTGAAAATAAATTGAACCCCAACTGTGTAAGAATAGGTATAAGTGGAACTGAAACTGCTTGTAGGTTGTGGAGTGAAACACTGATAAATACAAAGGCATAGCCATTCAACCTCACACAACTGCCCCTGTCCCCCTTATCCCAGTAGTAGTTTTCAGAAACCTCTTTTTAGCACAACTTGAAAAATCATTAGGTTAGGATAAGAATATATGATAGAATTATGCTTTATTTTTAATTAAAACATCTAGTAATAGATTTGCTTTCAGTGTGAGGAAGATTGAATTGGTCTTATCTCACTTATATTTTAGATACTACTATTATGCTTCAAATAGTCCTTTTTCTTTAAGGATATAAATATTGGAGGGGCAGTAATACCTCACACTGTGAGTCTTACGTTGAAGTACTGAAAATACCCATTTGGTTTGGTCTCCATTACTATTTTTGTGAATTCCCTAAATTGGGTACTTGGTGTTGTTTATGCAGAGTAAAGAGTATGTCAATACATAATTTTGTACTCTTGGGATTTTTATCTTTTCGTTGTGTAAGAAAAATAATTTATTATAAGTATATTCTATACCAATATTTTTTTTAGTTTTGTGTGATGTTTACTTTTCAATATTGTATATTTTTCACATAAATTTTAAAGGGATTGTATAGCCAGATATATTAATCTTTGCTGTTTCATTTGTTTCATTTTCATTTAAAACCTAGGTCTTCTCAATCCTAAAATCAGAGAAATATTTGTCTATATTTTATTTTAGTAATTATAGCTGTGTTTATTAAATGGTTACTTAGTGCCAGGCACTGTACTAGTTTTTTATATATATTATCTCTCTTGGTCTTTCAAATAGTTTATGGGACAAAAGTTATTGTTAAATGAAGTATTGTCAGAGAAGCTAAGTAACATTAAGGCTAAGCAGAAGTTAGTAGAAGAGTAGACATTTGAACCCATGTTTGTCAAAATTTTACGTTTCTGTGTGATATAGCTCTAGTTGTATTAGAACTATAATTGGTTTATTTATCTAACTCATTGACTGAACTTTTTTGAGGATGAGAATGCATA